>BJCM01266062.1:0-56816 GCA_018326385.1 Flaveria bidentis | reverse complement strand
GTATCAGCTGTACTTAGCGTTTATTGTAAGATGTCCTCAGCTGTTGTGGACATCTTCAGTAGTTTTATGTTAGTTTCAGCTATTTGTATAATCAGTTAGATGTCTCTATCAGGAGACATCTGCTGACGTCACATTCCTCTATAAAAGGAATGTTTGACCTAATTTGTAGCCGCCGAAGCTTGCGAGTAAATTGATACAGTATCTTTGCAGAAAACTCACTCTTTATAGCCGTCACTGTTTGATTGAATATTCTTAGTATTCTTGCTTAGATTTCGTCTAATTTTAGTATGATTCCGCTGCATATTATAACCTAATTGTTCAAACCAGATCGTCGATCCCCAACAGATTTCTTTCGAAGACTTTTAGGAACATGCTTTATTTGATGTATTTTTCCATAAAGCTGGACACCTTTCCGCTACATATCTTTAAAGTCACCAACTTGCATGAGTTGGTGAAAAGATCCATGCTTTTGGTAACTGTACATTGAGTTCTTGAGTCTGTAACTTTCTACTTCATGTACTTTATCCTTTTTGTGTCCAGCTGGCTTTCATAGTATAGCCGGCTGTAGGATGTAGTATAAGTATCTCATGTTCTTGTATCTTTTCTTTATGCTTTGTAACACCTGTAATAGAACATAAAGAAAGCAATATACTGCATTCTTGAAAACCATATACTTGTGCTCTTGTGTTCTGTCTCTTACATTACTTATGTTCTTAGTGTCTTACTTGTGGTTAATCCAGATCACTGTTTGATTCGGTTTGGTTAATCTCCTCTTTGTGTTGTTGTGTTGTAAGTGACCCCCTTCACTGGTCCTGCATAACACCACATTCACTAATAACAAAATTTTCCCGCTTCTCTCTCTAATTAAATAACTCAATTAATTACTAATTATATTATTTAATTCTATTTTTTGATTATAAGTTATTTTTAAAAAGATTAAGAAATAGATATTTTTATTAGTGTTTATTTCTAAAGAAACAAATTTTTATAAAAATAAAATATTCTAGAACGTACATCATACTTTTTTTAAAACATGAATTATTTTTAAAATGTCATTTTTTAAAAATATGTTTTGTTTTGAAACGAAATGTTTGATTTATTTTTTAGAAAAAAACAAAGAAAGTATAAAAATAAATTTTTAAAAGGTTGATATCAATATTTTATTACTTATATTAGTACTCATACATAATTTAAATCACATATTATTTAATAATTAATAAATATTTATTATATTTAATATTTTATTTATTCAACCCGTGTAATACACGAGTTCACTAAAGATAGTTTAGTATATTTGACAGTTCAATTTGACATAATTTTCCGTTTTAATTATAATTCCAACAAGTTATGGCGAGTCTACACAAGCGATTTAACCTTGAACGCGCAAATGAGCTGATTTGGCTCGTATAAACTTCTAAACTTCTAGTCTCTGCTATGTTCTGTCTCGTATTAAATTTAACTCATGTTATTGTGTTTTAGAAGAATGCTATATTATCTTAGACTTGTATAATTTCAAATAGCTACTAACTTGTTATTTCAGACTTCTATAGAGAACATATAAACCTCAATATCATGGATTGAATACGAGCTCAGTTTCTAGCTCGGTTAGAAATATCAAGTCGAGTTGTTTTAAGGTTTTGAACCGTGGGAGGGACATTGTCACAATTAACAATCTAAGTACATCATCAACTTCGTTACTTCGATTATCGTCTGTTCGTATTACATATTTTGGTTCAAGTTTACAATATACATGTTAATATTGCGCACAACATAAGAACTTAGGAGTTAGGAGCATTTAGATCACTTGCCCAAATTCCGGAGTGAATAATGTTTTCACCTTAAATCGGTTTTTCACATCTTTGAAACGAGACCATTATGGCATGACTTATCTACCATTCCATTTTCCTTCATTTCCATGTCAGCCAATGGGCTCGGGGGAACATCAATGGCTGGGGAGCAGTTGAAGAATCCATGGGGCTGCACACACCAATGTACCAAGAAACCAACATCAGTAGCCATTAAAGAGAAAATCACAAAAATACTATTCTTTAGCAAATTACATATGAGATGCTTGAATAATTTTGTATGTTTATTTCATCTTTGCTTACTGTTGTCATAACTGCCTTGGAATGTAAAAGACTGACCCATTTTTATAAGAAAATAAAGCAGATACACAACCCATTTTTTTGGCATACAAGTAAAAATATATTTCGAGACATTCCTCATAGCTGACATAAAGCAGATACATGAAACGAATCTGCGTATAATATACCCACAAACAGCTATACTCATGATTTTCTAATATATTTATACTATCATTATTAATTTATTGACCCGTGTGACACATACATGTAACATATACCCGAAAAAAACTGTTCAAATGGGTACGGGTCATCTAGAAGATTTACAAGAACATGTCATATTATTTTAATACGTCATGGGTTAGTTTCTTATTGAGTCAAAGTAATGGGTTAGTTTCTTATTTTTCTCTATTTAGTGGACGTTTGTTTATGAATGCAAGGGTGGGAGTTGAAGCAGTAATTCAATCTGTTCGTGTGTTTTAGATGTTTGGGGCTTGAACCAACAAAACTTGAGTAATGTTAGATCTAGCTTATATAATATGTCAGCAACTGAATATAGAAATGATATGGATTGTAATTTTTTTGATTATTTCAAAATAAAAAAAGTTTTATTGTGAGTGAGATTTTACTAGGTATGTTTGTTTGGTTATGTATAAATTATGTTGTAAAATACATTAGAATATGTTCTTCTTTTAAAAAAATTTGTTTGATATTAATGTAAACACAAAAAGAAGTCAACATCAAGTCCCTTTTAAAGGAACTTTGTAACCTTTTAAAAAATCATCTTTTATTATAAAATTGTCACATACTTAATATGATAGTATACATAAAATAAAAGCAATTAGAAAATGGTAACTACTTCATAAAAGGATAGGTTTATTAAGAAATAGAGTACATAGTTTAACAAGATGGGTGTTTATGTCTTTATGTAAGATATATTCACATGAGCATTGTGTTAACTCATGCACAACTCTAAAATAGTTGTGAAAATGCTGATAATACGTGATATAATAATATAACACAATGGTAAGAGAAGTGAGAACCGAGTACCATAAGACGGAAGCCAATGTGCTCTACTGGCATAACAGGCCAATCTTCCAGTCGAGGAACATGTGTCACTCCAAATACGTACCTATCAGCATTCACATGTATACATTAGTAGCTATGGGACCTTGAATCCTAGAAGTGGTAAAAGACATGGCCACACGGGCTGTTAGAAGGTTCAGTATAGGGCCAAAACTAGGTGGGATGATTTGACCCAGAATACTCTATGCAGAATGTTTAAATTGTTTATAAACAGTTGGCGTATCATATGTAATTATTAAAAATTGGTTATCTTAGTAACCACCTAATTCCCTTTTAATAATATATTTAGGTCGAATGCATTAGAAACACACTGTAGGTAACATTCAATCCATGGGACTTTTTCTAGACTTACCTGCTATTGAAGCTCCATCTACAAATGGATAGACTTTGGTCTGATTGTATAGGAGTTTTAAACTAAAAAAGAAGCAATAGCTTCCCTCTTGTTTTATTGAGAGTGTTATTGCTCCTTTTTTTATTTAGTACTATTTGCTTTACATAGTTTCTTTAAAAATAACAAGAACTTATTATAGTTTGGTTTGATTTGTGTGTTTTGTCTTCTCCATTTAGCTATTTTGTTCATCTTACCCATTTAGCTATTTTGTTCATCTTACCCATTTGACCCTATGAGAAAATTACATACCTAGAATCAACACGTAAGCAAATGGGATGAAATTGGCATCTCTTATGAATGGGCTGGTCATTTGTGTGTGGGAAAAAAATGGATTTAGTCAGGTTGAATCAACCCGTAAAATTTTTTATCCGGATTCTTAAAATTTTTGTTTATAAACAATTAGTGTGTGAAGGATTAAATCGTGCAAATAAGAACTGTTCGATAAAGAATAAAATTCGAGGACTTTTATTTGTTTGTTTTAAAAGTTGAGGGAGTTAGTCATGTAAAAAATGCAAGGCCACAGATTTATGTGCTGTGGTTTTTTTAAAAATTGCCCCAGTCTCTAATGAATGCATCAAGAAAACAAGTCATTCAAGATAAATGACAAGAACAGGGAGGATCATACCAAAGAACCAGATCAGTTTCTTCTAGAGATCGGTTTTTCTTAACCCAAGTAGCCAATCCCTCGCCGACACGTGGATTCTGATTAGGGAACTCTCCACCAGGAAACATTTCTTCAGGTTCATATTGAGTGACCCACAAATTGTGCATCAAAAAAGCAGCTCTTCTCAAAAACTTAGCCTCGCTCCCGCCCAATGGTAAACAATTTGATCCAGGAACCAGTTTGTAGCCGGTTAATTGACCGGTTCGATTTACAGTTCTCGTGTTCCTGATCTGAATCATGGAACTTGTATCATTCAAAACCAATTATTAACTTCTTTCAAGAAATAAATATAGTTCTCTTTTGCATAGAATATCAACATACTTTCACTTTTGTCTCGTTATAGTCACCGTTCTTTTACAGAATAATGTATAAGGAGACCACCTAACTATATAACTATTTTCACCAAGACCACCCAACTATTGAAATTACTGTCTCATTACAGTTCTCTCACTTTTGTCTTGTTATAGTCACCATTCGCTTACCAAATCATGTATAAGAAGACCACCTAACTATATAACTGTTTTCATCAAGATCACCCAACCATCAAAACTACTTTATAACTCGTCCAAGAGGTCAAGTATGTATCTAGTTTCATTTGTACCATATTTGACAAAAAGCTATTGGATTACGCAAATTTCCTTCAATTTGTTGACATATTGACAAATTAACCAAGGGTATATTTTCTGTTTAAAAACTTCAATGTTATATTCAACATCCAACATGTGCCGAATTTGGTATTGAACAAAACCATATTTATATTTGGGTGGCCTATATTTGGGCCATTTTATTACCCTTAATTATCTGATTCTGATACATACTATCACATAATCACTTTCAAAACACACGTTAACCCTTTGAAAATGTGTGTGTGTGTGAGAGAGAGAGAGAGAGAGAGGGAGGGAGGGATAGAGACACTTACAATCCAATGTCGGGCAGATGAAGGATTACAATCACGCATTGCTTCAAGTTCGGATTTCAACAGCTTTTCTTCAGCATAGAACGCGTTGTTGTGGACATTTGCATCTCCTGGTCCTTCAACTTTAACATCGACCTCAACCACCTGTAAATTAAGCCGGTAACAGACCAAGCGGATTTGGGCAAAATGTGTAATACTTTTGTAATGGTCAGTTGACCCAAAACACTTTTTTCCCACAACTTTTACATTTTCTACAAATGATTAGCAGGTCAGCTATGATTTAAAAAATACATGTTTCAATAATAATCAAATCTTTGGATTAAAACAATTTAGAAGTTTTTATGCATTAAGAATACACGGTGGGTGGCTTCCACCCATTTGACTCCATTTAAATTGCTTCCTTTTAAGCTATTTTAGGAGCAATTCCATATATATCCTTCTTAAAGTCTAAACTTTCTATAAATAATTAGCATGGCAGTTCCCTTTATTTACTTATTTATCTACGGAATGGGTGAAAATGATATTTTATTGTTTTGAAAGGGTAAATATGTTATTATGGAATGTAAAATGATGTATATGAAACTTTGAGCATTATATATATTGAATTTATCATCTTTATCTTACCAGTTTGACCAGTTATAAAAAAAAAACAATCCGAATCAACCCAATCATATGTAAATTGGTTGAAATTTCCACCTCTAATTGAAATGTTAAATTATTGATATCCAAATCTAGAAGTAATAGAAATAGCACAAAAATATAAAGTGTCAAGAACGATACAAGTGCTAAGCCTAGTGAGATCACTTATTGGCTAAGGAGGGTTTGGATATGCTCTTAAAAGTAATTATTTGATATTGATTTGTCATAATTAACAATCAACTATAATAAAAGAGGTGGTAAAAAAATTAGTGTTTGCATGTGCTTCTAGAATTTGATGCTGTAAAATGAGATAATCAGATGTCTAAGAGTTTGGCAAATTCTGAGTATATAAACATCTCAAATTGGGTTAAAAGTATAGAAGGTTAGTGAAATGGATATAAAAAGCCTTTTAAAAAAGGTATAAGCAAAAGCAAAATCTGTTTATCCAAACATTACGCACTCTTTATCACCACTTCATCAATTACATTTCTTAAGGGCTCCAGAACAGAAATCCAAAAACCCCCTGAGTAGCCAAGATATTACACCTAGTGGAGAGTAGCTCAGAGTTCAAGTATTTTGAATTCAGTTATTACAGTTATAAAAGAGTGTTTTTAGGTAAATTAAAATGATTGAGAATGTTAACCTGATTGTGGGCTTCACCAGGCTTACAGTCAACAGATACATCCATTCTAGCAACAAAGAAGTGTTGATGAACAGGAGCATAGAGTCCAGGGGCAATTGTAGTCCCATATTTTCTAGTTTCACCTGGTTGTAAAGCTCCCAAGCTAAGAATTCCAGTTAACTTCACCTCAGCTTCTATTTTCCCATCCTGTAAAAAGATATTATTATGCGTGCTTTTAATATTTCTCTCTCAAAAATCTTAAGATGTATAACTCCCTTATGTGATATTTCTCTCTCAAAAATTATAAGATGTATAACACACTTATGTCAATCAGCTAATAAGTAAAGATGTGTGATATGGGCAACGAATAATTATGCGTACAGGTCGAAATGGTTTAGGTTAACTTTAAACCCTTTTTCTCCAACACTTCTAATTTTTCAATACATAACTAGAGTGCCATATATGATTTCAGAAAATTTATTATTTCAGTGACAATCTTATTCTCAGAATCAAATGATTTAGGATGTCTAATGTAATTAAGCTACACTATGGGCCACTTTCACCTGTTTGACTCCTTTCACCCTTAGCAATTTTTTTACCACTTTCACCTCTTTGACTCCTTTCACCCTTGGTATATGGGTTAAAGTTGTATTATTTCAATCTAATAATTTGGAATAAAACAATATAGGAGGTTTAGATGTTTAATACTATTTAAATGCACTTTAAGCGAATTTCGACCCGTTTGTCAGGTTCCTTTTATTTACATTTTAATTGTTTGACCTGGCAAGAACAAAAATCCAACACAAATTGCCACCTCTAAATACAAACAAGTGGAAGTCAAGCAGTTAGTAAAAGATTGAAAGAACGGAAGAAAATAAAGAATCATGGGTCATAATTTACCTGGTAAAAATACCAGTAAAACCCGTATTCATAGTTGGCAACAGTGCATATAAAAGACACTACTAGCCTTCTTGACCGTCTTACTTCAGCTAAACCAGTTCTCCAGTCTTGATGCTTCCATAACATTCCATCATCTTCTTCATGTAAACAAACACAATCTTCAATTGTTTCAACGCCCCCAGTGAAATTTGTCAAGTGTGCATCAAAATACTTGACATAACCCAAACAATCACAACCCTGTAACATAAATACACGTTGACAAACCATATTTCTTTGAGATATGTGGCTCATATAGGATGGCTATATTAGGAAAAAATAGAGGTGAAAAAATGGGTGAGTTAGATAATGAATCCAGCAGGGTGAGTTGACCTGAAAGACCGAAACACTCTTTGTCCAAAACTGTGTATTTTCTTTTTACAAATAGTGTCATAGTATTACAAGAATATAGTATTTCAATAAAAATTGTTCTTGAATAAAATGTGTAAAGGGGTTTTGTGCACTGATAATACTTCTGGATTCCGGATAGCTCAACACATTTGACAAGTTTCCTATTTTTATTTGGAATTTTACCCAGTTGACCTGTAAGAAATATATCATAGCCAAATTGACCCTTTCAAGTAGGAGCTGCAATTCTTCACATGACATAAAATAAAGGGATTTGTGTTGGGCTAAATGGCCAGCCCATTTAATAAATGGGTTGGCTTCAGATTGACCTGACCAACTTGTTTCCATGTTGCCAACCTGTTGACTAAAACTAAAAAAATAAAATAATATATATAACTGTGGTTTCAACCTGTCAACCCCTTGACCTGACCAGTCGCTCTACAACCAATTTAACACACAACCCATTTAATCTCTTTAGATAATCTTTGGGTTACACGTGTCTGAGTTATGGCTGTGTTATATGACAAAATTAAGTAACCAAACATGTGTGTGTTGGGTTGTATGAACCTGCCAACCAGAACCCTATACAAATTGAGACCCTTACATTCAAGTCACCACCTCTAATGATTAAATTAGAAAGAGAAAAGAATACAGGATTGAAACAATCACCAGTAAGGCTAAAATGCAGGCTTACCTTTTTAAGAGAATGAGCGTTTTTGCCTAGTCCATCTTCCCCTGCATCAAATGCATTCTTTCTGTAATGAGGATCATTGGGGTCACCATAAGGAACCACCATTTCTACAAAGCTTAATCTGTGAGCCACAGGCCTCCGACCTCGGCTACCATCAACATATGCAACAGAATAAATAACTAAACCCTCCCTAGGAGTGAAACCAATACGGAAATTCCACTGCCAATAATCAACAGAAGGAAAGTTAATTCTAACAAGTTTGTAAAGACACTTGGTTTGGTTGTTAGGAAGACTTAGAGATGGCAGGATGGGCTGGCTCAGTAATGGGTCCAAATGGGCACTACTTTGCAGTCAGGCTAAAGTGCAAACACTTATTTTCCCTTTTCTTGCATTTTTATAAATAATTAATGTCCCAATATTATTAGAAGGCTTCTTCTACAATTATAATCTAGTTTTTAAAAGAAAACAATTCACGAGGTTTTATGAATTTTAAATGCACAACCCATTCCATTGTGGCTGAACTCCTAAAATTACCATTTGACTCGTGCCAAGTTAAAGTATAACCCGAATTGACCCTTTACCAAATGACAGGTCAGAATTGACACCTCCTCTTATTTAATCTGCTGTGTAAATTTTCTATGGATCAACTTGTTGTAGAGGAGGTTTTATGCATTTTAAATACATTGTAGGTAACTTTCGACCCATTCAACATATTTCCATTGTCTCTGGACTTTTACAGTGTACTCAACTACTCATTTGACCCATTATAGAAAGTATAACCTGGAAACAAGCTGATTTTAACCAGTCAAAATTGCCACCTTTAAGAAGAGCGAATAAACAGCACAGCACATACCTTCTGCCATTGAACAAAGTGGCCATTAACACGAAAACTGGGACCATCAGGCTGAACAATGTTTAGCGGTTTCACATCACTTCGATCTACACCACCTCTTGTTTCGCCAGCTGTGTAGTTTCTCAATGGATCAGCTGGTGGTAGAGGAACAAGTTTACGGTCTTTAAATTCAATCACCACCATGTTTTGCATATCAACCAAAACATCAATTCCTTCAACTGGGCGGGCATAACCGTTTTCCATGGGACAGTCACTTTCTGTTCTACAGAAGATAAGTGGTTTTGCTAGTCTACGGTTAGGAGCATCAGCCTCACTGTGATAGCCAACACACCTGGAATAAAAGTTAACATTTTACATACTTGTGAATAAAACATAAGGATAATGCATGTGTAGGAGGTCTAGGTATTTAACTTTTTCCATAAAGGAGATCCTTATTTTGAAATGACTTTATAGGACACCCAAGTATGTTTATGGTTTTGTTTATTAGTGGAAAATGAAAACTGCATAGGGCATTGTGCAGTACATTGGCCACTACTTATACAAAGAGAAACCTAAACAAATCATACCTCCTTACTTTGGTAAAGATAATCACAATAAATACATTATTCATATCTACACAATAAACCCCAACTAATATTTATCTAATAGTTTGGCCGAAAACATGCTAATGATGAAAATGTCCTTGGTAATCATGAAAAGACAATAAAATATTTGATGAGGTGTTAGCATGTTATTATTAGACTATATAATTATTAGGATTATTAGTATGAGCCCACGGGCCCAATTAGATTTAGGATTTCTATTATGTTTTCTATATATTGTGAATAAACCTATCAATAATATTAAGAAAAGTCTTTACCTTTTACCATCTTACATGGTATCAGAGCCACCCTAGGCTCTCTCCACCTTCGCCGCGCCACCACAAAAACATAAAACCCTAGCCGCAACCGCATCGAGAAAAACCCTAGAAAGGGCGGCGTCGCCCTCTCTAGCCACCATTCGTTCCTTTTAAAGATTCTCCATTCAGTTTTCCTAATCTTCTTTTATGTTTAGATATTTAGCTTTCCGATCAAAGGTCACAGCCTTTTATTCTACTGCTTGTCATCGGTTCCATATTGTTAACTTTGATCCTTGCAACCTTACGATCTTATATCTTTGCAATCTTGTGATCTCATTTACTTGCAACCTTTTTGTCGTAGCCTGACCATAGTCATCAACCTTCACCTTGTCTACCTGATTTTCATTACAATGAAGATTTTTTATCGGGTTTATCTCTCTTGTATTAGATATGATAACCCATCATACTTCTTTTTCTTTCTTTTTAGCTGGACCACGGTCCCTAGCCACCGAAGTACGCCACCTGGCCACGGTCACCGGCCTTCGGTATGACACACCGCCGCATGACCTTGGTCACCAGGTGTCTGTTTTTTTCTTTTGTTCTAGCCGAACCACGGTCCCTTGCCATCACAGTGTGCCGCCTAACCATGGTCACCGACCTACGCTTGACATACCGCCGCACGACCACGGTCGCCATATGTCTATTTTTTTTCTTTCTTTTTTCTTGTCGGACCATTGTCCATTGCCACTAGACCATTTGTCGCGCCGCCTCCCAGAATACGGTCCTCCGCCGCGCGGCCGTTGTGCCATTTAAAAATTGAAGAATTGCAAGATTTAAAATTAAAGATTGTAAGAGTTTGGATTGAAGAATTTTGGCAGAAGTTGTGATCCAGATCAGGAATAGGTTTTTATTGTTCTTTGTTTCATGTTTATTTTTCTATCGTTTTTAGTCTAAGAGTCTGATTCTCTACTGCTCAGACTGCGGGGGAGTATTAGACTATATAATTATTAGGGTTATTAGTATGAGCCCACGGGCCCAATTAGGTTTAGGGTTTCTATTATGTTTTCTATATATTGTGACTAAACCTATCAATAATATTAAGAAAAGTATTTACCATCTTACAGTTATAGGTTAAAAATGTTGTCTTTTTCTAAAAGTTTAAAGGAGTTATTATCATTCTGCGTGTTTTTGATATAACAAACCAGAAAAACAAAATGATTCAATGGCATAACCTTGAATTACATAAAGCCCTTTCTGGTATGAAAAGCTTGGTGAACAAGCAAACTTATCCTCTTAGGCAACTATTTAATTCAAATATTACCTAAAAAGCTACTAATAAACTCTATACATATAGTTTTAGAATGGTCAAATTGTATAAACGAAACATACATACTTGGGTGGCCTACAAAGTAGGTTTCATAGATGAGAAGCCATAGTGAAAAGTTGAATATCAAGGAGGCATCAACAAACATTGTCCCAAATATATCTCCTATAAAGAAAGACAAATATTTCTCTTATTTTTGTGTTGAATGAATACACTATTAGACAATATATTATATATATAGGGGCTAGAGTGTAATTGTCTTTGTTATTTATATCCTTGTTGTCTCTTCATGATATTTCAATAATATACAACATTACATTCTCTAATTTGGTATCAGTGCCTCATCGGCTCTCTGCCTTTACACCTTCACAATTCTGATCAAATTCTCCTCTTCCTTCCATGTTCACAGTGGCTCCTATTATTGCTTTTTCACAAACCGAAAAGACCGCGCGTCAACTGCCCACCGCCTTTGCCGAGCTCCCTGGATCATTATCTGATCATGAGTACATGATCAAAAAGCCATCAGAAGGGCCCCCATCACAGGTATATGCTACTGCAACAATCTCCAGCAGTCTAACTACTACTGCTCCACCTCAATCTGAGGCTGTCCAGACCATTCAACAACTTGCTACCCAACTTGGGTTACAACTTCAACCGATAAGCACTCCATCAGCCCAAGCTTTTTACACAAATTGCAACGGGAACAACCGTTCACGTGGTCGTGGATCAAACCGCTCAGGGCAGAACCGTGCGCGAGGGTCTTACAACAATCGAAATCAAGGTAACCGAAATCAATTTAGTTGGGCTTCTAATCAAAATACTGTGTATGGAACATGTAACAGGTGTGGTATTGGTCATGTTCCTTCCCAATGCCCAAATCGTGACCCTGCTACAATAAGAACCAGACAACCACCAACAGCAAATTATAGTGATTATCGTTCTCAAGCATCTACCTCTTGGCTCCAGGTTACCGGTTCAAATCAACATGTTGCCCCGGATCTCTCTAGTTTTGATCACTCTGAAGCATACTATGGTGATGATAATCTTCATGTTGGCAACGGTAAGGGTTTACCGATTCTCCATATTGGTTTCTCTCATTTTTACTCTCCAAAACGACAATTCTCCCTTACAAATATCCTTCATGTTCCTGAAATCAAGCGTAACCTTTTATCTGTTCAACAATTTTGCAAGGATAATTCTGTATTTTTTGAATTTCACTCTTCTTATTTTTGTGTGAAGGACAAGCTCACCCGCACTACCCTCCTCACTGGTCCAAGTAATGACGGATTGTATTCGCTCCAACTACCGCGGATAAAACCTGTTTCTAAAGTCTCTTTCTCTACCACACGTGCTTCTTCCTCCACCTGGCATCAACAGTTGGGACATCCTCATCCTCATCTGTTAAAATTTATGCTTTCTAAGTATCATTTACCAGTATTGAATAAATGTTCTTCTTTGTGTGATGCTTGTTTTGTGGGAAAATCATGCAAACTTCACTTGGTCCCATCCACTTACAAAAGTTCCCATATTTTAGACTTGGTGTTTTGTGATGTATGGGGGCCCGCCCCTCTTGCTTCGTTTGATGGTCATGGATATTTTCTTTTATGTGTGGATCATTATTCTAGATTTATGTGGTTCTTCCCTTTAAAATTGAAATCGGATGTTTTGTTTAAAAAATTCCTTCTTATGGTTGAACGTCAATTCCAAACTAAATTAAAATCTGTTCAAACAGATTGGGGAGGCGAGTTTCGAAACCTCTCTCAGTTTTTCTCTCAACTTGGTATTATACATCGTCTCTTGTGTCCACATACAAGTGAGCAAAACGGGGTTGTTGAGTGTCGTCACCGCCATGTGGTTGAAACTGGGCTCCCATTGCTCGCCCAATCAAAAGTTCCTCAACGGTTTTGGCACTTTGCGTTTGACACCGTTGTATATTTAATAAACAGAATGCCTTCTAGAACAAACCAACACATCTCCCCGTTTGAACTTGTCTTCCAACATCAGCCTAATTTCTCGTTTCTTCGTGCATTTGGGTGTCGATGTTATCCGCATATTCGGCCATACAACAAGCACAGGATGGATTTTCGTTCCCTGCCCTGTGTTTTTCTTAGATATTGTCTTGATCACCATGGTTACAGGTGCTTTGATCCCAACACTGACCGAATCTATGTTGCTCGACATGTGAGATTCAATGAACAACTATTCCCATTTGATACACCTTCTCACACTTCTATCCCATCATCTACAGACCCTTATGTCTCCTCCTTTCCCAATCCTCCACCAACCTATGATTCTTCACCACAACACCAATTCACACCTACCTCAACTAATCCGCCGGCTCAACTGCACCCTTCCGTTTCATCTCCCCCAAATCTATCTACCACGTCACAACCCACTTCTGTTCCATCTACCGTTGACCCACCTGTTTCAGATGTCCACCTGCAACCATCTGCACCCCCTCTTCTTTATACATATCACCGTTGTCGCCCTTCCACTACTTCACAACCCACTTTTACTTCCCGAACTCGTCCAGCAAATCTAAGACCAAATCCCAAACGAACCACACCCTTTTCCCCCTCTTCGTTTCATACTCATACCAAATCATGTGACATTGAACCACACACCTTTACTAAGGCCAACAAACACCCTGAATGGCGTAAGGCCATGGCTGAAGAGTACTCAGCACTTATGAGAAACGGCACATGGTCGCTTGTTCCACGTGTTACGGGTTCCAATGTGGTCAACTGTAAATGGCTATATACATTAAAACATGATCCGACAAAGAATGTAACTCAGTATAAGGATAGACTTGTCGCAAAAGGCTATGGGCAACAACCAGGTATTGATTATCACGAAATGTTTAGTCCGGTTGTAAAACCAACCACTATTCGTGTTGTGCTCTCCTTAGCGGTTACACAAAATTGGCCTCTCAGACAACTCGATGTACATAATGCTCCCCTTAGTGGAACAACCTTCGGGATTTGTGATACCAAACAAACCGGATCATGTGTGCCTCCTTCACAAATCGTTATATGGGCTTAAGCAGGCACCTCGGGCTTGGTTTGAACGTCTCTCTACAACCCTCCACAGTCTTGGTTTTCATGGGTCTAAGACGGACCCGTCATTATTCATTTATTCATATCATGGCACTTTATTGTATATGCTTGTGTACGTGGATAGTATTATCTTGACAGGTAACAATCCACAAGAAGTTGAACATATGGTCACGAACCTACATCGCATGTTTGCTCTGCGTGACATAGGGTCTGCTTCATATTTCCTTGGCATTGAACTTGTTAATCAAGGACGGGATGTGATAGTATCACAGCAAAGGTACATTCAAAAGTTGCTTACTCGTGTTGGCCTTGATCAAGCAAAGCCTGTGCCTTCTCCCATCACAACCACTGCAAAATCTTGCCCTGGGTGATAGTGCCTTGTTTTCTGATCCAGTTAAATATCGGCAAACTGTCGGTGCTCTTCAATATGTCACCTTGTCCCGACCAGATCTCACTTCTGCGGTTAACAAAGTTTGTCACTTTATGCATGCCCCGACCGAGAATCATTGGTCGGCGGTTAAACGCATCTTGCATTACTTACAGGGTACTATGGCTTATGGTCTCCTCATCAAACATGACTTGGGCAATCGTGTTCATGCTTACTCTGACGTGGCTTTCACCACTCTTCATGCATTCTCTGATTCTGATTAGGCTGGTTGCCCAGGTGACCGGCGATCCATGGGGGGATATGCTATATATTCGGGGTCTAATTTTGTTTCATGGTCTGCTCGAAAACAAAGAACTGTCTCTCGGTCATCTACGGAATCTGAATACAAGGCATTAGCAGATACTGTGGCAGAACTCACTTGGCTTCAATCCCTTTTACATGAGTTATGTGTTCAGGTTATATCTCCACCTACATTATGGTGTGACAACCTTGGTGCCACTTACTTATCGTCTAATCCCGTGTTTCCTGCTCGTACAAAACACGTGGAAATGGATTTCCACTTTGTTCGTGAAAAGGTCACACAAGGGAAACTTTCTGTTCAATTCATTTCCACAAACGATCAGATTGCAGATATCTTCACAAAGCCTCTTGCCACTCCGCGTTTTCTTTTTCTTCGATCCAAGCTAATGGTCGTTCCCCGACCTTAGCTTGCGGGGGAATATTAGACAAATATGTTACATATATAGGGGCTAGAGTGTAATTGTCTTTGTTGTTTATGTCCTTGTTGTCTCTTCATGATATTTCAATAATATATAACCAGTTACATTCTCTGATTTACACAATACAGGGAAGGAGGGAAGTTTTTATACTAGAAAATACATGTGAAGTCAACAACTAACTGCTTCTCTGTATCAAAACATAGATAAAGCCAATGTTGAAGTGGCATCGGAGCATATGATATTTTCACATATGGTATATAAATTGAGGACATATTTAAGGACTTACCAGGGATCTACCATCACAAGATCCATATCTTCAATACCCCTCCTCTTCATGGCCTCCCTAAATGGAGGGAAGTCCTTTACAATGGCTTCACATTCAGCATATTCCACAGCATCCTATTTAAAAGGCAGAATAGTAGACATAATAGATATGAAGAAAATGAAATACGGAAAGAGATGATGATGAATGAAGTATGTGATCTTTTTAAGAATAAATGCAAAAAAAACAGTTTCTTTTACTTATGTATCATAAACACGAAGGTTATTGTGTGAGCCAACATCCATATCTATAAAATTAGACTCCATCATGGATCACCATATTTTTGTTTCTCAATGAATATGAAAAGTGGTTTAATTTCTGGTAAAAGGGTCCTTTCCAATAAAAATACTAATGTACGTTCAGTTTTGTTCTTTTTAGATATGAAGATGATTAAATATGAAAGAGATAATGATGAAATGAAGCATGCGATCTTTTTAAGAAAATTATAGCATTTGGCACATGGTAATGACTAGTCAAACGCAAAAAAAGAGTTTCTTAGACTTCTGCATTATTAACACGGAAGTTTTTGTTTGAGGCAACATCCATACTTGTAGAACTAGAATCTTATATTAATGTAATTTGTTTCTCAGTGAATATCATAAGATATTTAAAATTCTGAAAAAGGTTTATTTCCCAACTAAAATACTATTGTACGCTCTCATGTGTTCCGTTTAGGCCATCATACTCTTTTTGCAGTCACTAGAAGATGTTTTTCTGTCCTGTTCATGTCATTGTAGAGTATTTTAAAGATGAAACAGGATAAGCTTTTACATCAAGGCCATCTAATGACCCAAACAGTAGTAAATTAGTAATACCCCCATAATTACCCAAACATGACAATAAATCATGTTTTAGTGACTCAATTGTACATAAAAAATACCAGGACTAAAATGGGACAAAATCGGAAGTACATTGGTATGTTAACAAAGTCAATCATCAATCATCGAATAACAAAGTCAATCATTAATCATCGAATAACAAAGTCAATCATCAATCATCGAATAACAAAGTCAATCATCAATCATCGAATAACAAATTTAAGTGGTTAATAAAAGAAGAGTTTTGCTAACAAAATTAGCTTTTAGTAGTATGGTAGTAAGTTAACAATTGACTTTTTACCAAATACCAAGATTAAAAAACAGAAAATACAACCATAAAGAACCAACCACCAATAGTTGGTTAGGGTTGCATTATTAAATATTACATGTATAATAGTAGTTTCTTAACCATCGATCACCAACCACTCAGAAACAATTATAAAAGAATGGTTCTTAATCATAGCCGTAACGTCCATGTTTAAGCATTTGCATAAAAGGATCACTGGGAGATCTTTTGAGGCAGGTGAACACAAATATAGTTCAAAGAAATTAATATAAAAAGAGCTCCATACCATAGGAGGTTGTACATCAGGTACAACTGTGGAAGAAATGACTTTCCCTCTATGGTGACCACCACGAGTTAGGGCATGTACTTCTGATAGCTCAACAATCCATACGCTAGTTTCATTTGATTTCTTATTATAAACAATAAGTCTAGCTTGTCGAGGAGGAAGTTTAGTTGGGATTATGGGACCTCCCTTTGTTCTAGGCAGTAATGACGGTTGAAAAGGTGGGAAGAAATACGCATCCGCTAATGCAACCACATTTTTTGATGGTTCCACAAGTACCACCTCGATAAATCGCATGCTATCTCTTACCTAAATATGACATTATAATATTAAGATTCCAATTTATGTTTACAAGCATAGAGGATTTTGTAGGATTAAAAGATATGAATGTGTGGCAAATATACCTCTGGTGTTGCTCCTGCAGCTCTAACAGTTGCCACTGCTATGGAGATTTCAGCAGCAGCTAGAGGATCAAGTGGATGGCGAGTTTGTGCTTTAACCATACTGGTCGGCCCAGGTCCTGAAGAAACAAATTCAATTAACGCCATAAATCAATTATGAGGTTACACAAAAAGGCATGTTTATGCTAACTCCATCATAGACTTTGAATTTATTGAGCAGTGATTTGATTCAAAACCACCAAAACCATTATTTCAATCACTATGATACTGCATTGTTATTATTGAACTGTATGACAAACCATTGATTATATTATTATAAACTATTGGTGTTGTGGCATGATGTTGTGATACCAAAAGATCACATTAAGCATATAAATAATCAAAATCATTATAAAATTATAAACAAAATAATCAAATTAACTTTGTAGATGTAAATAGAATATTTTCGCCCAAATTAGCACAAGAAGCAGTATGCAACCAGCCTGTGTTTGAATCCGTGACGTCAATTCCATAATCAATTAATCACAATCAATCGATCTGTAACTATACTTAAACACGAACAACCGTATATGAATCTACAAGCATCTAATTAACATGCTTTAGCACAAACCAAAACCTAACACCTACAATCACTTACCAAACTGTTCCAATTTCACCTAATTCTCACGAACAAAAACGAGATCACGACTAAAATCAACAAACAAGAGTAATCTAATCAAATCAAATCAGATTCTCACAGAAATCAATTAACTACTTGGTTTCAATAACTACCTTTAACAGCAGTGGTAGCAGCGGAAGTTTGAGCAACGACGGGACGAGTTGAGTTATCGACGGAAGCAGCTGTGCCGCGGTGGCGAATCTGATCGCCGACGGACGGATCGGTGGTCCAATCCTGAACGACATCGGCGGAGGTGGCGGAGGAGGTGGCCTCACGGCGGAGGAGAACCGTCGGTTTTTCCGAAGTTGAAGCCATTACAGAGGGTTGTGATCCTCACTGTAAGCCTGTAGTCACCACTGATGATCACTGTGGTGGTAGTAGTACTCCAATTACATACAACAACAGCAGAAACTATGTGAATGTATACATGTATACACACAGGTATATATGTGTGTGTGACTGTGTGTATAATTGTGTGTTTTTCACTGCACTATGATGTGCATAGAGTTTTTTTATAAAGAAGATGATTTTAGGTGGTGAGGGAAATGGACAAATAAGTGGAAACAGAGAAATAAAAAGAAGCTTTTAAGTTGACATAAGGAGAGGTATTAAAAGTAGTTATGAGGCGGTGCAGGGAAATGAGAGTGTTGTTTAACTAACAAATTCTACTTTAATAAAAAAGTATTTTGAGATGACACGTGTCAACAACACAATTATCCTCACCAAAATTTTATTATCTCTCTCTAATTAAATAATTACTTTAATTACTAATACTTTTATATAATATATTTTTAAATTTAAGAAATTAAGAAAATATCTATTTATAAATGTTATTTCTAAATAAATATAATTTATATAATAATAACTTTTTCTATAGCATAAAAATTTTCTAAAAATACAAAATATTTTAAAATTGGTATTTTTGAAAAGTTAATTTTTTTAAAACCAAAAGTAATAAAATATGGGAGTTATAATAAAAAAAATTTTAAAAATGACATTTTATAATCATATCATATCTTAAAATATTATTTTATAACTAATAAATTTTATTATATTACTTTTTTTATTCAACCCGTGTAACACATGGGTTTACTAAAGCTTGTGTGTGTGTATATATATATATATTATATAAAGTATATGAAAAAGGTATTTTAAGATACCATAAAATTAAGAACACTTAACTCATTTAATAAATAAGGTACAATCATTTTTAAGGGTAAAATAGTATTTTTTAACATGATTTACAAATTACCCTTTACAATTAGTTACATAATAACCTTATAATTACTATAAATTACATAAAATTTTATATTATCTACCCATAAATCAAAAATAACTTAATTTGTGTTAAGATTTCTGTTATATCAATCTATCATGCTTAAAAACTTTTTGATACTACAATCGTAAATGTGTATTTTTAAACGTTTTAGTGTTAATTTTTTGCTGACCTATATGTTTTTGTAACGTACAATAAGTTAATGCATAAATGTACAATTTGTCATGCAAAATCTGTTTATTTGATGTTTTAAATTTTAGCTTAGAAAAAATATAATAAACTTTTGTAAAATTACTATAAGAATAACAAAAACTAAAAACTCGTATCGGACATATAATGTTGTCACGCCGCATTGCGCGGGCACCTTTCTAGTATATATATATATATATATACACTAGAAGGGTGCCCACATGTTTATAATATTCTGACATGTGACATTTTACATCTAACATATGTTTATAATATTCTGTTATTGTTATAATATTTTTACAAAAGTCTATTATGTTTTTTATAAGCTAAAATTTAACATACCAAATAAATGGGTTATGTATGACTACTTGTACATTTACGCACTAACTTATTGACCTCACAAAATATAGATCGGTTCAACAAAAAGTTTACACCAAAACGTTTAAAATAAAACACAGGTTACAATTATAATCTCAAATAGTTTTCAAATGTGATATAATAAAAGATATAGTTGAAATCTTAAACAAATTAGGTTTCTTATTTATTTATGAGTATATATTAAAAAAAATTATGTAAGTGTTAATAAGTGTAAAGTTATTAGGTAACTAAATGTAAGGGGTAATATGTAAATATTGTTATATATATTATTTACCTTTAAAATTGATTGTATTTTATGCATTAAATTAAGTATTTGTTATTAATTTTATGGTATTTTAAAATACTCATCTCATATGTTGTGTGCGTGTATATATATATGTATGTGTGTGTGTGTGTATATATGTATGTGTGTGTATATATATATATATATATATATATATATATATATATATATATATATATATATATAATTTAGGTTCCGAATGAAATCGGATAATCTAGGTTCCGAAGTTCGTATTTTGCATTCAAAATTTGGGTTAAAATACTTTTGCATGCTCACACTTTTCCCAAGGAAAAAAGCAAAATAATAAATTAACATTCGTCAAGTTGTCGATATTATTTTATATTAAAAAAACACTATATTAATACATATCATAAGTTTCTGAAAAAAACCATGTATTAAAAAACATTAAACTAATATATAGCGTTAGAAAAAAACAAATAGAAATCAATGAGACATTGGCATGTATAAATGAACTAAATGAAAGTAAGGGTGCGTTCGTCTCACAGAATAAAATAAAATTTTGAGGGAATTGGAATCTAGATTTTATTCCTTGTGGTGTTCGTCTCAACAAGGGAAGGATTTGAATGGAATTCAAATCTCTTGAAATCTTTTAAATTGTAGAATTTGAAATCCTTTGTTTAACAATCGAAGGATTTAATGTATATTTATCAAAATAACTTTCTAACCATCAAATTAAAAAAAAACTTTTATTAAAATAAATACATGACACCCCCACCCCAAAAAAAAGTAACCGTAAAAGGTAAACTATACCAAAAACTAAACCCGAACACGAAAACGCCAATTTTTATTTACTTATTTAATTTTTTTTTACGAACGAGAAACGCTAGATTAAAACTTTGGCATTTTTACATTTTTCATTTTCGCATTGGTTTTGGTTTTATGATTTTTTGAAATGTTTTTTTCACTTTTTTGGGAGGGTTTTTTTTCTTACAAATGTGATGTAGGTGAGTGGACTTACTATTTTTAAAAGGTAGTTATGTCATTTTACATACTTTCCATTTTAATTTCATTAAAAATTATACCAATCAAACGCGTTACGGGATTTCAATGAAAGGATTTAAAATCCAATTCAAATTCTATTTCCAATTCCAATCCCCTTTCATTCTGTGAGACGAACGCACGCTAAGTGTGACCTTAGGTTTTCCTTCCCTTCGTTTTTAGTTATTTGATTAGCCCTAGTCGTTTAGGTCACTAATGAGGAATGTCTCATAAATAAATACTTACTAGATTCCATACGAATGTTTTAAAAAAACAAATGTATGCAAACGCAAATCAAGTCCTATATTAGAGTATACACATCAAATAAGTTCAATATTGATTAACATCTAACCGTATATGATCGTATATCAGGTCCATATCACGCATGCAAATCAAGTTAATACAGTTTCATACATCTTCACGTGTTCATAATTTTAGATGAATTTTACTATGTGACCAGAATTCTATAACACATTGATATATAAATATAATTAGTAAAATATTTTTATGATTTCCCGTTTAGAAAATATTAATATATACATAATATATTGTTATTAAAATCATTTCCATGATTTTCTATAAAAAGTAAACATATACCGCACATATATAATTTAATGGTTTTTGGCTTTTGTACCCGGTGAGTTTTTTATATTATCAAGAAAGTTGCGTCCAATAATGAAGTTGTCATGACCTATTTAGTGCACGAAGAATCTTGGACGTCATACGCAAACATCGTTTTCTTAATTTCCACATTAACAATTATATTTTTTAACGACTTTTAAATTAAAGATTATTTCATGTTTAATTTCTTAACAAGGTTTTATCGTTTTCTTATTACATCTACGTATACTAATAAAAAAATTGATGATACATTGCATAATGATATAGCTTGTAAATTTTAGTTTTATATTTCTCTCTTTTAATAAATAACTGTATTAACTACTAATAATTTAATTCAATTCATTTTAAGATTAGAATATTTTTTATCAACTAAAAAAAGAGATCATCTTATAAATAATGTAATTTCTAAATAAATAATTTCTTTAACAAATAAGAAATTTTCTAAAACACCAAACCTTTTAAAAATAAGAAATAATTTAAAACTTGTGTTGTTAAAAAATATTTTTTTAATAAAACAAAAATGATTAAAATTCAAACTTTTCATAAGAAAACTTTAAAACTAGCACTAAACTTTTAAAGAGTACTTTTAGAAAATGAAAAAATAAATATAAAAGTTAAAAAAATGATATCGATGTTTATTATTTAAAGTCTTTACTCATACGTAATTTCAATAATATCATATGTTAAGATATTGTTTTGTAATTTTAAAAACTCTCATCACTAACTATTTAATATATATTTATGCAATATTTGAATTACACGAGATAGTAACCTAATTTGTAATATATGCAACTAAATTTAATATATGAATGTTTAAACCTAAATAAAATATTACTTATTTTTTGTTGTGATACATAAGACAATTATATAATGTTTAACAAATTTTTTTAAACTTTTTACTACATCTGATCAACATTGTATATAAATGGTTTTTGTATTGTAATCTATACCCTAACCCCTTTAATTACTTAAACCCTGTTTGTTTGGATCTGAATGACTCTAGTCAGACTTATAAGTCTGACTCGGTCAGACCTGAGTGTTTGGTTGATACCTACTTTTTCAATAAGACCCTCTTATTCTTCTCTTATTAGGTCAGTAAAAATACAATCTCTGACTCAAGAAAATCCCCCCACCCCACTGCTCTTCGATCTCCCCTTACCTTCACCTCAAAGTCCCCTGGCGTTGACGGTTCAGGCGAGGTAAGGCAGTCTTCATCTCAAACTCGCATGCCTCTCCTTCATCTGAAGCTCACCTCCTCCCCTCCTGCATGAATTCGCCTGCGGTCTTCGCCGGCCTCCCCTCTTTCTCGAACTCGCCTGCCTCTCCTTCATTTCAAACTCGTTAGCCTACACAGGTACGTCTTCAGGGACGTTCGATTGGTTGTTTTGGGGACATTCGGATCTTCGAGGACCTTCAGGTCTTTGGTGTTTTGGGGACCTTCAAGTCTTCGGGTTGTAATACATATCAAAGAGGTTAGTTCAATGATTTAGGGTTTGTGTAATACATATGTTCTTCTTTTGCTTGAATTTAGGTTCTAGAATTAATTGTTGCAGTCTTTACTTGCTTTGTATTTTCCAAGTTTGTGCTTTTAATTTCAATCCCAATTGAGCTCTCGTTCTATCTACTTTTATTTGTAGCATCTCTCTATTTATAGTTTTTGAAACTTTCTATGGTTGTGGGGGCTGCTTTATATGTGTATGCAGATGCTTAAGCTGCAAAAAATGTCACTAAATCGTTATTAGTAGAAGCTAGGTGAGGATTTAACCAAACAACTAAACAAACAACGAGTCAGTTCAAGATCATTCTAGGAATTACGTAAATATTTGATATAAACTGCTTCGTCTGTGAATAGTAATTGAGTACCCATCAACATAACCTGTATTATTAGGAGTTATAACCAAATAGATAAATTATATTTATCAAAAAATAATTCAGATGGGTAAAATAATCATTTTATACAGTCATTCAGATATCTAACCAAACAGACTTAATCTGGTTAAACACTTATTGGTTCATACCTCTTACTAGTTCAGACCTCTTATTTGTTCAGTACTTATCCATTCAGAAGTTGCCAAACAGCCCCTTAGTAAACCATTCTTATAACGTTCACATTGCACAATAATATTGCAATTTGCACTGAATTTAGTGGGCCGGATTGCGGGTGATAATTGGGCTTATCAAATGACTTGATGTTTTGTGGTGAACTAAACACGAGTTAATATTGGTTATTGACGTTAATTTACCAAATGGATATAATTCAAACGTAGTTACAACCTAAAAGGATCGAACATAGATAAATTTATGCGTCACATGCTGTCAAGGATGTATGATAAAATGTTTTTCGACTTACTTTTTTGAGAACATGAGCGAAGTTTACTTCAGGCCCACACCCCCTTTCTCCATTTTTCGCTTAAAAATGAAAATTTATGTGTATTTTGTCCAATAATTTAAGAAGTATTGAATCCATGTCTATCCCTCTAATTTGGGTTTTGAGACTTTCTGACGCCTATAGAAAATTCCAAGCTCCGCCACCGAATGAAGATTTGTTATTATTCTATTAAAGTAAGAGGGCTGAAGAAACTTTTTAGTGTTACATGGTATTCAATGACACCGAGAAACCTTTTTATTGTTATCTAGTATTCAATACTCGTTTTTTAATTATGTATAATATAGAGTTTTTGATTTATCATACATATTCAAAAAATGATCCCGGTAAGAAAAATCTTAGATACGTCAATATAGCAAAGATCAACGATCACTTGTGAATTGCAAGGTCAAACCTATTTATCACACTAAGTATATCTAAGTTATGTTTGGTTTATAAGTTGGATCGGACATGTAGATTTATTTCATAAAATAACACTTATTATATTCATATAAATTAACATTATCTTTCAGGCTTGCGAGTTCAGTTAAATTCAACTAGAGCTTGTTTATTAAATAAGAATCTTAACTCATACTTGTTTAAGCTCTTTTGCTTTTTATGAGTTCATCATCAGTAACTCATGAACGACTCAACTTTTTTACCTCTCTAAATTCAACTTATCTTTTATCAATTACAGTGCATTAATATATTTTGTTTTCTAAGTAGTTTCTATAAAATAAGTTATCATTTACTCTATTGGATTGTATTGGAGTTTTGGGATGCGACATAGGTCCACATAGAGGCATGGTTTATGTGCAAGCACCATCCCATCCCCATATTCATGGAAGAATATCCAATGAGATGCATGAATCCCATTTGACCACTCTATGCTTGTCTTCATTTGTCCCACACCAACACATTTTTTGTGGTACTCATGGTCCTCACTTATCTCAATTTTACAAGTGGCGCTTATGATTGGATCTTTGAATAACAGTGCATATGTCTCTATGGATGGATAGGATCGGTTGTTTACTTCACACCGATGCTACGAATATAGAAAAAGAATTATCGATTATCATATATCTAATATAAACTATTTTTATGAATATGTGTCACAGAATTAGTACTATCGATGATCATTTAAGTTTAATTATCTTACATGTAATGAATACTAGACACTTTAATATGCAAGGGTTTGATCTTTTAGATCGTCCATCAAACAGTAATTATATATATTATGATGAAATAGGTAGGGGTGTTCAAAGTCGGATATCGATCCGAAAATTTTGGATAGTGGAAATCAATATTTGAATCCGTATCCGAAATTTCTCCGAAATTTCGGATACGGATTCGGATATCCTAAATTCATTTTTTATTTTTTATATATTTTTTTATATTTTAGTTTTTTACAATAATTAGACGTATAATATTATAAAAATAATATAAAAAACCAACTCATATTATAAAAGTCACAATATACACTAAAAAATCTCAATCTAAAGTAAAAACATATGTAAAATTAAAAAAAAATAGTTTTCGGATAATCGGATATCCGAATATTCGAAACTTTTGAAAATCACTATCCGAATCCGAATCCGAATTTTCGGATATCCGAAATTTGTCGGATTTTCGGATCGGATTCTCGGATTCTGATATTTTTAAACACCCTTAGAAATAGGTTAGATTTGTATCAAATGTTAGGTTTAGCATCATGTAAACCAATTTAGAAATAGAAATATCTATCTTTTTCTTTACTAAATCATGTCTTGCACTTATAAAAAGGATTAACTTGTGGCCGTATATATTGTGTCGAATCCAATCCACAAAAATATTAGGTTTCCCACAAAACCAGCACCAACCTTTGTATCTATTTGTAACATATACACCTTTATTAGTGCAAAAATAATTTTTTTTCTTTTAATTTTCATTTACAATTTCTTTTACATTCACAAATAGACATAGAAGTAAGAATGTTTAGGGCTTGGTTGGTTGTGGCCGGTTTTATTGGTTCTACGGATGTTAGTTTAAATAAGTTTATTTATCTTTTTATTTTAAATATAAGTTTCTAATAAAATTTCTAAAATGGTAAATATGATTTATATAATAATCCATACACGTGATTACATATTACGAGATAAAAAAATATTAAATAATAAAAGTTAAATTGATAAGAGTACGACCGGAGAATATCAATTCAAAAGTAACGTTCAAATAAAGAGATAGATCTAAGGCTCGTTAATTTCAGATAAGAAATCACCACCGAAACAAACGATAGGGCTGCGATGTCAACCGAAGATACAAATACACCACTCCGGTTAAACAATCGTGACTAAGAACACCACTTAATTTGCCAAGATTGAACTAGCCAAAACAAATTAATTTAACTCAGTCAAGAGATAAACAATAAAAAAACTTTCATATTAAAAACTCACTACCTTCCGCCAAAGTTCGAATGCACATATATAAATGAAAGTAAACCAACAACTAGATGCTATCCTATTCTTACGGAGACATGGAATTAAAATACTAATAAAACAGCTTAATGTACAACTAACAAAGCATAAACAAAAATTATATTTTAAACTTGCAAGAAAGTGGTAGAAATTACAGGTGCATGGAACGATGGGTGCATTAACTTGCATTAGATTTATTTCTTGAATAATAATATCGTGATTGATGTTAGTTGACACGTATAGTGAACGGGTCCTTGACCCGACATACAACATAAATGATCGGTCCATCTAGTTTTACTTTTTAATAGTTTAAAAGTTGTTATTTTGAATGAACGTTGTTTAACTTATTTAACATATTAAGTTCATATTAAAAAGTTAAACTATAAAAACGATCTATCGTTATATAACATACAAACTTAAATAACCACACATTTCAAAATGTTTAGAAAATATCCAACAATAAAATTTAAACCATCCATCAGTTGCGAGTTAAATCAAACAAAAAACAAAACTTTACAAAACCATACATTAAACTATTTGGATTTAAAACCGTCAAATCGTAAATTATTTTCAGTTTGTACGGTTGGATCGATCTCTAACAATTTTATCATCAAACAATTTATTATTAAATTTTCAGTTTTTATTTATTATTATTGTAATAAACACAATAGGGAATGCCAACCCTATTGGGTGGCTGAAAGAGTAAGTGCACACAAATCAAAGTTTGAGATCTTAATGATGACACGTGTGGTGTCACACGTGGATGCACAAGAAGAGAGTTTGTGTGCATGTCAATATGAGTCAGATCCTACGAGAAAATGTGTCTTGTTGTTTTGGATCACACGTCCCACAAAAATCATTTTGACTTCATTCTTATTTTAGGCATATATGATATATCCACCCAATAACTCCTTTGATAACGTAATTGTTTTTATCAGTTAAATTGAATTACTGATAGATAGTTTATTCATTCGGTTTATTTAATTATTTACTCTAAGTATAGAATTTTAAGTTATTAGGTTGACATATCTTTGAAGAAAAGATCGTATATTTTTTTCTATCAGTTTTTCTCAATTAGTCTCGAACATTATACTAACTATAGGTGAGAAATCTCTCTGGTTCAATCTAAATCCTTTCTTTTTTGTCGCAAGTGGAATTTTAACCCAAACCTCCTCGTGTTAAGACTTAAGTACCTCATGTTAATAATTTAAGCTAAAAATTAGTAGTACATAATTTTGTTTTTAACGTGAAAAGGTATGTAGTGATAATAAAAAAAGAGTAAATTGATGACTAATTTACCCCTAAATCTTAGCATAAAACCTTAAAATCATCATATATGCTACTTCAATTTAAATAGTTCCATAAAACGAACAAAACATAAATAAAATTTATAAAGAAAAGGTATCATATCTTATCAAGTTATTTAAAATCATTCGGGTAAATAATAAAATATTTTTTAATACTTTTATATTTATATTTCTCATCTCCTCTACTCACAAGCACTTTAAAATATTATACGGGTAGAACAATAATTCCTCAAATACACAGATAAACAATAGCATTTTCATTTACTTCATTCACAACCATTTATAATCATTCTTTCAAATGTAGAAAATACACTCACAAAAAAATAGTAATACGTTGGGAAACATGTTATTTCTATAATTGTACGTTTGCAACAATTTTATCGGTAACTTACGTAAATAGTGCATTATCACATGTGATTTGACCCTAGTAACATTATCTAAGTCTAAGATTAGAAGTTAAATATCTGTTATTTTTAACAAGTTTTAATACATAAAATACAATGTTTTTAGTATGTTTTTTTTATAATCTTAGAACTTAATGTTTACAATACAAAACTATACAATACAAAATTTGAATACACGATTCGTTCAATTAAAGAACACAAGATTTACCATAAGACTTTTTTCTAAAGACACGTAACTTAAACTGGTAACTTTTAATTTAAACTTCGTGACTATAACCAAATCACATAAAGTATACATCTAATCAACTCTTATATATTAAAAAAAATTAAAGGGTGAGGATAAGTGGCCAATTGAGTATGCTACTATGCTCACCTTGTATGGGTACCACGTAACATCATCAATAAGGACCTCATTTGATTGTTTGCCCCATCCTTTTTCTGTTCATGCTAGAAAAGGACGTATTTCTATTTCATTTTCTTTATTTTTCTTTTGTTTGGTTTATAAAATTCTCGGGATTGAAATTAGAATTAATTTTTTTTCTATCCAAACTCCAATTTGATTGGTCAATAAATGAAAATAAAATTAGAATTTTTTTATATTAATTGAAGTTTACGTTCCTTTCACTTACTTATAAAATGTTTAACAATTTAATAGAGTGTATAAAACTAACATTTTAATTCCACTCAAAGATCAAAATTAACCAACCAAACACACCAATAATTTTAATAAGATTCAAATTCCAATTCCATTTTTATATCCGAATTCAATTATTTTGCAAAACATTCTACAAGTCAAACGACCATTTAAAAATATCATATTTGAAACAAACTTTATATAAACAATGAATAGGGTCGAGTGTACTACCACGGCTAACGGTGCCCTAATAACATTTGTACAAGTCGTATAACGCTAAACCTATCGTATAACACATGAGTTAGGTGAGGTAACCTGCTAAGAGCATTCACAACCCATTCCATATATTTTTTTCATATAATTACACTAAAAATCACTACTTTTTTCTCTCCTTTTTAACTTTATTATTATTTTTCATCTCTCCTCTACTCACAACCACTTAAAATATATTAAAAATATTATAGGGTTTTGAACAGTGATTCCCTAAAATAAAGATTAAATAGTAAATTTTCCATATCATTCACTCACAACCACTTATAACCATACCATATAATATAGGAAACACGCTCAAGAAAATATAGAGAACAAGTTCTAAGTTTTATCAATATTGTGGGACTAGACATCATTAGAGTTTGGTGTATCATAAAAGCATCCATAATATGATTAAAGTGGGCCCCACATTCGTATTGCGGATCTTAACTGACCCGACCCGAGAAAACTCTATAAATACCATACTAGTCGCATCTTCCTCAGGCTTAAAGCAGCAAAACACTGTTGAAACTTGAAAGTTAGAAACCCTTGTTACGATTCGAGATGGTTCTAGAACCTTCTGTTAACAACCCCAAACCTCCGACCACCGAAACGATCAAATTCCTGTGCAGTTACGGTGGCCGTATCCTCCCTCGCTATCCCGACGGCAAGCTGCGGTACTACGGTGGCCACACGCGTGTTCTCGCCGTCGCTCGATCCATCACTTTCTCCGGTGAGTTGTTGATTCATTATGTTTGGATTCAGTGTGTTCTTATGGTGTTTGATTGGAGGATTTGGATTATGAATGGAGATTTTCTTGTGATCTACAGAATTGATTGTGAAACTCGGTGAATTGTGCGGGAAGACGGTGAGTTTGAGGTGTCAATTGCCGACGGAGGATCTAGATGCGCTTGTTTGCGTAACATCTGATGAAGATCTAGCGAATCTCGTTGAGGAATATGATCGAACAGCTTCTGTACAATCGGTGAAAATCAGAGCGTTTTTATCATCTCCGAAGAGATGTTCTCCGTCACCGACGCCGACGACGTCCACCGCCTCTGGTTCTGGATCTGGATCTAGCTCCTCCGCCGGTACGCCGTCGGCGTCACCGGAATCTCCATCTCCGTCGGCGTCACCGGAATCTCCATCTCCGTCGGCTTACTCCGCCGTGAGATATCCTGTTACCGTCGTGAATCCGTGTGTGTATACACCGTGTAAACCGCATGCAAAAGATCCATTCTGCTACAACAAAGTCACCGGAAAGCTTCATCGTTACGGTTATCGGAGTTACAATCGGTTTTGCCTTGTTCCTAATGGAAATCATTGGCAATAACAGTTTTAGACGCATACAAACAACAAAATCAACGTATCTAATAGAGCTATAGAGGCAAACTTGAAGTCATTCAAACGGTGATTCATGGAGAAATTTGAGAAATAAACAATCTGATGGTGAGAATTATGCGATGTATGACTAGTTGTATATAATTATAGTGTTCGGATCTGTGTTTTCTTAACGATCCTTTGATCATTTCAATGGCAATGATTCAATGAACGGAAACAAGAGTTTTTAAATTTTGTTTCAAATTTCCATATTCGTGAATGCATCTAGAGTTTGATCTTGTTTGGATTATCTTCTTCGTCGATTTTCATCTTTAATTGCTGTTGATTGCTGGCTCATAGTACCAATAACCTCATTGATCTGATTGGTGTTCATTCTCTTTGTTGTTTTCTGATGGCGATCAGAATTTGTTTAATCGCGTGCTGGTAATCGTTATCTTCTGTTACTATTACATGCGTCATCGTAACTGTATTTGTTGGGTTTGTTTTTATGGTCTTATTTTTCTGGTTCTGAATTTATACACTACTGATTGAACAGTTAACATGATGCCCGTGTAGTTACGAAAGATAAATCTTAGATTATAGGTCAACTGGCGTGTGTAATTTGGATCTTTTACTTTGGATATCCTTTTACTAATTATAAGTTATTGATTTAATCATATTTGTCATTGAAAGAATGCAGGTTGAAGGCGTTAGGGGAAGATGCATGATTACAAACACAAATACGTTTGCAGGTATGTGTGTCTTTATGGAGAGAATTAATACATGTATAATCAATCATTGTTATCATTTTAACGTATTAAAAAATCATTTTATTGCCTCTATCTCATAAAAAATACGAAAATTATAAAAAACAATTAATTTAACTTTCATTTTTAAATAAAATATGTTAAAGTAAATATATTTATATTTGTGTTTCTTGTCTCTTTAATATTAAATGATAATTATGGTAAATAGGTAAACTAAATTATTAAATATCTAAAATATAAATGTAGTTGTTTTAATAATTTATTAATATATATTAAATATAGAGCAATAATTTTTAATTCATTATGTGTTATAACTTTTAAATATTTATTAAATTTGTATTTCACCAATGGATAAATAATCTAAAAAATTAAATAGAGTTAATCTCGGTTTTCGTCCCTGAGTTTTGCAAATTACCTCCACTTGAGTACTAACGTTTACTTTGTCTCTATTATTGGTCTTAGTTTTTCAAATCGTTGTTATTTTCGTTCTTTTAACTAACGGTGTTAAGATTTTCTGTTAAGTGAATGTTAAAAAGACCAAAATATCCCTTAAGTCTGTAAAAGAATATGATCACCTCACCTTTCACTTTCTCTCACACTCTCTCTTTTTCTTCTTTCTCCACAACACCACACACCACCGCCGACACACACTATTGCGCCTCACACCACCACACCACACGCCGCCGCGCCTCACACCGCCGCGCCTTACACCACCGCGCCTCACATCACCGTGCCATACACCACCACCATCACACATCACCGCCACCATATCTTCATATCTTCTCTCTACTAATTTAAATATCAGAGAGTAATTGGCCGGACGTTCAACCATCCTCCCGACTACTCAACGATCACCAAAACACCAATATACACCTCCGTGAACACACAGGTTGATAGAGATACAAAATCCCTAATGTTTCTTATGTGAAGTTTATCATTTTGGGGAATTCAGTTGTTAGTTGTTTGATTGTTCAATTTTGTAGAGAAATTGAAGAAGGGGGCGATCAAAAGCGTTTCTCGTGTGTCAGATTGTTGGTGGAGGCTGTATATAAAGGTGTGGAGGAATGTTTCATGAACGAGAAACGAGTTGAGGTTGAGATCAGAGCGTTAAAGGCGGCGATTATATGATTTGCAAAACAGACTGATCAGTGGCTTGATAGATCTTTAGATCTTCATCATCATCTACTTACTCAAACCATATAGATCTAGGTTTTTGTGACGGTTTCAGTTGCAGACGGAGGTGATGTTGTGTGATGGTAGTGGTGTGTGGTGTCGGTGGTGTGTAGTGTCGGTGGTGTGTGGTGCAGTGGCGTGAGGTGTGGTGGAGTGAGGCGGTGGTCGTGTGTGATGACGATGGTGTGTGGTTGCGGTGTTGTGTGGCGGTGGTGGTATGTGGGGTGTGGTGGCGATGGTGTGTGGTGTTGTGGAGAAGGAATTGAAAAGTGATATGGTGATATTTGAATAATCTTTAAGGGTATTTTGATCTTTTTTTAAAATCTAACAGAAAATGTTAACAATGTTAGTCAAAGGGACGAAAATAGAAACGATTCGCAAAACTCAGGCCAATAATGGAAACAAAATAAACGCTGGTAATCAAGTGGAGACATATTGAAAAACCAGGGATGAAGGCCGAGATTAACTCAATAAAATATTCATAAAACTAATGATTTTATATGTTTTATTTATTCCACCCATGTAATACATGGACTCTAACCTAGTTTAATATAAATTTTAATATATAAGTGAACATTACTTTGGGTAATATCTGAGAAAATTCTTAGGTAACAGTAAATAAATTTGTGAATGAGTAAAATTATTACAATTTTAACTCGTTTTCTTAGGAAACAAGAAAAGTCATAGCCCGTGTGTTTTTACTATCAAAACGAAGTATATAAAGATCACTAAAATTGGAGAGACAAGACCAAAATAAAATAATCCCTCATTCGCTCTTATAAGGGAACTTGTGTCCGAAAATCAGGTAACCAATGTTTAACTAGTTATGTCGCTTTTATCTGTAGTTTATGGATATTGTAACTCTAGACAAATTAAAAGTTAAGCATGTTTTAACCGGTATTTTCTAGCTTATTATTCTTATCAAGTTACTCTGGTTATAAATCTAGAAGATTTATACAAAAGGCAGTAGAAGATAATAAAGATATGCTAAAGATAATAAATACTCCTAAAAAATTTTCACGTATATAACAGAAGCACTAAAATTTAGTTGGTGACTCGCAGACTCACAATCATAACGTAGATGCGGATATTATTTTACGGAATTCATAACCATAAGTCATAACTATAAACTTGTTGCCACATAAATATTTGAATATTTTTAATCTCATGATTTTTTTATATAGTTTATCTATTTTCCTTTTTTAGTTGGACAATGGACTCATTAACAAAACATTATGATATATGAGGCCCCTATTGCATTTCCCCGGATAAATATGGCACATATTTTTTTAACGGCCAACGAATAATTTTTAAGCCCGGTCATCTGGGTATACCCAATGGTGAAAGGCCACCCACGTCCGTGAACACAGACAACAATGGTGACCCGGCTCGCCTACCATTCTAAAGAAACCCATCACCTAAAGGTCCACTGTGGTAAAACCCTTGATCCACTAGGAGCATATTGCACCTAGTGAAACTTCAACACATGACCTTCACATTGGAAAGTCATAGGGTGCATCATCCTAAACCAGTTGATCTAGAACTCATTGGCACATATTAAATTTGCAATTTACAAAAGATGATATTTTGGTATGTAATTTCAATCGGATCCCAACATTAATGGGTTGATGCCAAAATTCCAAATATGGTATGGTTGATTTGGCAGATTGGACTTTTGGAGTAAATAACATTCTCCATCTTAGCTAGTTGATAATTGGGGAAAACGATTGCTAGCTGTTTTGCGGGACCAAGACGCGCTAGTCAAAACGGGTGAAACATGTGAACACTGGTTTGATTAAGAGACCGCCTAAGGAGCGTGAATTACAAAAGCTAGATACAGATTTACATGATATGGCTTTGTGCTAAGAAACAATAAGAACCAACTACAACTAACGAAAATATATTTGTTTAATGAAGAATGCATTGGACGATAGACCTGTTTAGAAAGAGATTGACGGAAGCTTTATTTGATATAAAATCAAAATGTTAAAACTCTTTTATTTAGATATCAATATCATTATATATTAGATACTCATGGATTTGAATTCATGAAAAGTCAAGTATAAACAAGCATCAATGCATAAGCTTATGCTTGATGAACTTGTTTACAAACCTATAAGTTAATCAACTTTAAGCCGGTCGTTAATCATAAGTGGTAAATGTCCTTTAGCGTGCGTAAAACTGGGGGAATTATATTGGTCTAACAACTAGTAGGGGATGCATCAATTAAGAAATAGAAAAGTGAGAACAACATGAATTATTAAAAAAAATAAATAATTGTTTGCATTTAATCCCATTAATAAATGTCTTAGGATACGATTTAGGTAATTAAAGGTGGGAACTAAGAATACTGAATTATATTTTATAAAAAATATAATATTTAAGATTGGATTTGAATAATGAGAGATACAATTATCCGCATAAAATAAACCTAGGATAAGATTGGAGTGACGTCATGGTCGAATGCTGATTAAGAGATAATTATTTGTGATAAGATTATAATAAAACACAATAGACCTAATTTGCTTGTAATAAGTATATATCATATATAGTGTGAAATTTAAACAATAACAAGTTATTATCACATGTTTACCTCTAGCCTCTAGGTTCTGCTTGGTTGGTGCACCTCATCGATAGCATAATTATTAGAACTAATTTGGTTCAAATAGATATCTCTTTGCTCAAACTGAAATTATTACTCATTCGAACGCCTATAAACAGCCATACAGGCATGAGTAAACGATCACAATTGTGTGTGTAACGTTAATTATCGGTCATTACTTAAGAAAAAAATTTTAAAAAAAAATTGATTACACTACCGTGTACTCCAAACCATTACATATATGATCAGTTATAACCGGGTTTCTTGGTAACCGGTTATAATGATCATGTCATTCAGGTTTAAGAAAATTATGGTTTTGGAAACCGGTTATGTCATTGGCCTTAGGTTGAAAGTACTTGTATTATAAAGTTAATAGAGTTAATTATACAAATAGTCCCCATGATTTAGTAAAAATCACATATTTGGGTATAATTTTTCTTAGTATTAGCTTGAGACTTGAAGTTTAAGATTTATAACATTCTAGGATATTAGGACTAACGACTTTCAGCTTTTTATTGTAAACCCTCCACGTGGGAAACATGTGAGGACATTATTGTCAATTCCTAAATAACATTTAAGTTCATTACAAAAATGGTTCATGTGGTTTGAGTAAAGTAATAGCTTTGAGTACTAGCATTCAATCTTGTAACGAGTTTGAACAATAATACTAACGAACATTGTTTTTTTTGTCTAGTTGAAAAACATTTTCATTATTTTACATATGAGTGACTATTTATGCAATTAACTCTATTTGTTTTTTAAGATTATTTTAGTAACTTATTTAATCAAATAATTCTTAAGAATTTACCCCCTCCTTTCTGACAACACTCCGATGGAACACATAAGCTTCATAATCTTGCGACACACAACCTCGACACTTTGTCAACTACCTTACATCTTGATACTTCGGTGACCTCACCCTAAACGTCAATTAGTGTTAGCACATAAAGTCGTTACATAAATAAAAGTTAGTACTCAAACTTGTTCTTTTTTTTGTTTAATACCTAATCCTATTTTTTCCCGTAAGTATTTGGCACTTGAGGGTGTGAGGGGTATCATGTTAAAATGACAATCATTAGCCCTAATATCGTAGGAGGTTGCAAATTTTAAACCTCAAGAGTTATATTTGTTACTAAGAGAATTAATATCCAAACATGTGATATTACTTTAAACCGCAAACACTATTTGTGTAATTAACTTCATATATTTCAAAATTTAAAAGATATTGAGCCAGGCCCACATTCCATCATACACCAAGTCACCAACATCTAAACTTTTCTTTCCAAATTTCTTATCCAAACTATATTTTTAATTTTTAATTTATTTATATATAAGAGTAATAGGATGATGCATTCATACTAAACTATTTCTTAATTTGAAAGTGCTTACTTGTTTTGTATAAGCATGAAATGCTGACATAATATATAATTTTTGTATATTTTATAAAACCTTTTATTTGTAAATTTTTTATAAAGATTCGTTTAAAATACAACACTAAGTGAGGTCTATAAAAATAACATCACGTAACATAATGATGTATAGTGATTCAAGTATATATTAAAAGATAATTTTAAATTTTATTCAACACTCCAATGAAGAAATGTAAGATTGACTTCTATAAGTTATCTATCAACTTATATTATTATATTCAAAATTTTGATTAGGCTTTAAAGTTAATTACCAGATTTCCCTAGATACTGTACTGTCTAAACAAAATTTACATGTTAATATTAGAAGGAAAAAAAGATAATGATAAAAAATTCTAAAAAACTCTGAAGTGTCACATTTTGTTTGAACGTCAATTCACACATCCATCTACTTTTACCTTTAAACTATATCTATGCGTAATAAAATAAATTAAGAGCTAAACAGTCTTGATGTTAATAAAATAAATTACAAGTAGCCCAACCATGTTGACCATATTTTAGTAAGCCCAAGTAAGAGTTAAACAGATAGTGTTAAATCCAACAAGTTCATATTTAATTTTATCCTTTACTGATTTGAGTATCGGAGTGTCTAATAGCGCTTCAAGAAGGACCCTCACATGGGTTTCCGTGATTGTTGTTTGCATTGTCACTCGAGAAGAGGAAATCATACATTACATGATCATCAAGACCAAATCTAACTATGCGGCTTTTAGTAGCAACAATTGTCTTGACAAAATCACACTTAATGTTGTTGAATGACTTTTCGTAGCAACTATTGAGTAATAGAAGACCAAGACCCCTTCTTGGCATAGTTGACAACCTCATTTAAATTTGTCTTTTGGTTGGTACACATTCATGATTTATAAATGGCTTTTTTGACCAAGTAAGAAGCCACTAATTTATATAGTGATGAAAAAAAATAAAAATAATAACCCTAAAATCTTATCAACATATATGAGGGGCGGATGAGGGAGACATTGTTTGTGTTCGTTTATAAAAAAATGAACATTTTTATAAACTGTTAAAGAACGATTACCGAATGAGATTTACTATTTGTGTTCGATCATAAGTAAATGAATGAACATGTTCATTCGTTATTTTTATGTAACAAACACAGACACAAACATACGTTCAAACCCAAATAAATATTCATAAACATAAACGAATAAAAATGATCATATATGTATTTTAAGATAAAGTGAAGAATGTTAGTAGAGGTTTTATTTTTGAAAGTTAAAACAAATAAAAAAATATATAAAAATTAATCTATTAAATGAAAGAACATAATAAATGAACAAGCACTACCTTTGTTTATTTTTATAAACTTCTTGTTTGTGTTTTATTCCTTTGTTAAACGAATAAACATAAAGGAACTTCTTGTTTATTCGTTCACGAACTGCTCACTAAACGTATTTTAGTTTGCAACTGCATTTAAAATTTATGTTTTAAACTTTTAAATTAAATTTTTTGAAGGTATTTGTGATTATATATTAGTATATAGAATTTACGTTAAACTATTACTTATTTTAAGTTGTTACTCGGACTCTTTATCATTAGTTTACCTTAGATCATAAAGATTAAATGCTTAACTTTTAATGATTACGTATAATGTTTATGTTATATTATTATTTATATTTTAAGATGACACATGTGGGAAATAAATAATATTTATAAATTATAATACCAAATTGAAGGTAATTTGCACCATCCTCATGTGCATTGATATCTCCTACTTGTTTGAGAGACCACACAACGAGCTATATAAATTTCATTAATACAACGCCACTAGTGCAAGTCAATATCATCAAGAGGACCACAACCACAACCATAAATAATAAAATCGAAAATAGAATCTTGATACCATCCTATTTTTAGTAAAGTGACGAAGAAACAAACCTAATATAAATAGTTGAAGGAGTCGTATATATTTGATGATAACATAAATGTGTGGTGGATTGTTAGACGACACAAAGAAAACATCATGACGGAAATTATTAATCATAAAGGCTTGCCTGATTATTTGGGCAAGTAAAGAAAAATGTGACTAGAGGTCACAATATACAATTTTTTTTTTCAAGAATCAAACACATATTTACTTTCTGCATGTTATAAGAAGTTGTGTAGAAGAGATACTGAATTCATATTTCAACCAATTATACGGAAGTAAGTGGGTTAAAAAAGAGTCCAACTTAAAACGATGATAACTTACACATCATGTGCGGTTATGAGGTTCATACGTAATCAATAGAAATGTCTTCATGGTTGAATGTTTGACTAAAAAGCTATAAGCGGTTTGTCCTAACCTTCATGTTTTAAATTTTTTTTTATCTGGAGCTTTGAATTTAAATTTATTATTTTCTTATATTTTTAACAACTTTAACAGTTTGATTTTATTATGTTTTGATTGTAAAAAACGAAAATCATTATGTGTTAATTTACAAGTTTATTTACTTCTTATCTCGATGTCACAAAGACACAAGAAACTCACAACAATGATAGATCAATGCCATGACCTTGTTGAAACAATTCACCAAGTAATAGAATTTTAATCAATTTTGAAGGTTGGATGTGTTTTTCTTATCTTTATCGTTCAAGTCTTTAACAAATTTTTAAACATAACAAACTTAACTTTTCTTTATACGATAAAAAGTAGATAACATAGTAGTCTTGAATTGTGGTACTTCTTTTCCTCTTGATAAAGCTAGAGAACGTGACACTATTGGAGGACTAAGTGAACCGATATGTCACGTTACATATATAAAAAGTATGTTCATTGGGTTTTAAGGTCCCGGAGTATATTGATTTTTTAAACTATAGACTCTTTTCCAAATATCTTTTCTAAATAAAATCAACATAAAATATGTTTATTTTAATTCAATTTTCCTTAAGATGACCTTTAGAAAATACATGAAAAACAATTGAAATAAAAAGAGCTGAAATCAACAAGTTGTGTATGTATGGGAATTGAACATTGTATGTTTTTAACTAAACCGAATTATGGTTAACTAATATTAAGGTAATATCAACAAATTAACATACTTTTTTACTTTGTACGAAAAAGTTTTCAATCTAACTTTTATATATTAAAGTTACTTAACTTGTCCAAAAATACAAAAAAAAAAAAAAAAAACTCTCCATTCAATCTTTGTATATTAAAGTCCCTAAACTTGTTTAGAATACACGTACTTGTGAATAGTTTATAAAAACTAGTCAAAGTTTTATATATTGATATTCAATACTTTCTAAAAAGAATCACACCATATCATATTATCATCTTGACTACTTTAACAAGCAACTAGTCACTAATTTAACTCTTTTCTCACAAATACGTATATTTTACTAGTGGCTCTAATCTATCACAATTAAATGTATAAGTTGTAAGACTTAAAAATATACCATAATTACACAAGTGACGCTTTCAAAATAAAAAAGCATATGTAGTTAACCTAAAATATTATTAACCACCGACAAAGATTTTTAGGAGGTGAAATATCTATGAAATTTTTAATGTTATGCTATAATCTAGTTCCTTGCTAGTTTAATAAATAAATTATTTTGCTAGTTGTTAAAAAAAATATTATTATCTATGAAACTACTAGGAAAGTGTTCATAAAGAAATCGGCTAAATAGTATGAATGTTTTTTCATTGTTGATAAAAAAATAAAAAGGTTTAAATATGTATAATAAAATGATGATGGTTAATTTGTAATATTAAGTTGAAAAATGACAATGAGTTATAGATCAACTGGTTGGAGTTTCACTACGTGCAATATGCTCCTTGTGGGCTAAGGGTTTTATCACAGTATACTTTTAGGTGATGAGTTTCCCTTGGAATGATGGGCGAGCCGGGTCACCAGCGCTGTCTGTGTTCGCGGGCGTGGGTGGCCTTTCGCCATTAGATTTATCCGGGTGACCGGGCTTAAAAATTATTCGTTAGACATTAAAAAAAATTGAAAAATAAATTTGTTTTGAAGCATTAAACGTGTCGCAGGGGGTGTGTTGGGTTGGGTTGGTCCAAAGTATGTTACTTAAGGGCTCGGTCTATCCAACAAACCGCGTTTGTGAGACAAAGTCCCATCATACCAATTTACCAAATTACCCTTTCATTAGACATTTTCCATCTTGTGATTTGACCAAACTACCCCTCTCTCAGGTTGTGTTCATTTACTTTTAGAATATGTAGGATGTTGTTAAGTAGATGATAGATTTTGTTTTATTTGTTTAATGTACACTTATTTATTTATTTTGATCCCACACTTTTTTTTTTGTTAGATTGGGGTTGATAGATTTTATCTTTTCACTTAACCTCAGTTATATAATGAAACGATAAAAATTTTTTGTAAAATATCTTTTTCCCGTGAATTATTGTTATGTTTTCCTTAAACGTCGTTTCGTGACGATTAAAACATATATTAACTATCACATATTTATTAACGTCAGTGGCCACATGCCACCGACAACATCACCACGACAAATCTAAACATATATTATCTTGAGCAATTAAAAAAAAAACTAACTGCTTAGGTTTGGATGTTGCATCATATTTGATTCAATGTAAATTTGAATCTTGCAAACCCACTTTAAACTACTTTTCTTTGTTATTTCTTTTTTGCTCTCTAATTTTGTGTTTCCTTTTCAAACTTTGGTATGTCATGAAAGTATTTCACTTTTCAAATTGTAATTACCACCTCCAATTTAAAAACCATAAAATCATTGTTGTCGAAAGACCAACGTGAAACCCTAGGTATATCCTTCATTAAAGGCCCTGCTACGAAGACGATGAAAAGCAAGAGAAGTGAAAGGGAAACGAGAGGAATTAGGATTAAAGCGAGAAACAATTGGCAACTCCTACGACACACGATGCTAGAATGTGTAAGAAAGTGACGTGTGAATTGTTGCGTAAAAGAGTTTATTCAACTAATGAGAGATTCTATAGTTCCTGAGCTACCCTAATTTGATGAGATAAACCGACATTACTAAATCAGAAATAGTATAAGAAATATTACTAAATGAGAAATAGTATAAGAAATAAAACATAAGATAAACACAAATAAATATTCAAACAAAAAAAAGAAGGACAATTTCGTCATGTAAAACAATTATTGTTTATCAACATGACAACCTCCATGAGTATATAAATAGCTTCATCACATTACATTCAAATGCATATTCATGGAGTAAATTTACAGGATACAAAGAGGTACAATACAAGACAATCAATCGGTCACCCAACTTACCCACAAAGAAAAACACCCATTACAATCTTCTTCAATTTCGGAACTTAATTCTTCACTCCAAAAGATCAAAAAATCCCACATATTTCGGTTGTTGTTGGGTTCAAAATCTCGACAAGATAAGGTGAAAAGGGGAATTGGGTTCACCCTCTAATTGTTGATTGATTTGGGGGTGATTTGTTTGTTCATTTGATCGGGATTAGGGTTTTAATGGCGTTTAATTTGTCGAAATTTGTCGATAAAGCTTATTTGATGGCAGAAGGGGGATCTCGTTATTGCTCGAAGAAATCAGATGATATCTGCGGCAATATTTGCGATGAGGTAATTTGATTGTTATTGAATTGTGTATATACTGATGTTATTTGATTGTTTGATCAAATTGCATTGGGATTTCTAGGTTTAATTTCACCATTGTTGATTCAAATGAGTTCTGTTTGATGCGATTGATTCACATCGTTTTGAGCTCTTAATTTCTGCTGTTTTCGATTTAATTTTGCCCCAATTTGTAGGTTATGATTAGGGTTTTGTTTAAATCGAATTGGTATTCGTCTCAATTTTTATTGAAGATCAACGAATTTTAGTTATGAGTTACGACCAGCAAATTTTAAGGGGTTTAATCACTTTCATGTTCATTTACACATCAAAAGTTCCTAAATAACCCTAAATTTCGTTATAGAATCGCAACATTCACAATCATTGTTCATAAATTTGTTATTTGCAATCAGAAAATCTTGAATTTGACCCAAAAATGTTGATTCCATTCAATGTATTGATGCTCATGTGCTTAACATTTTAGGGGATGTTTGGGGATTATTGTTTGAATAGCTTAAATGCTGCAAGTATACAGTTTATTTAGTGTTTGCTGAAGAAGTTTATTTACCCCTATTAACGAAATGTGCATTTTGATTTACAGGATTCGGGTCAATCTTCAACTATATCAAGAGTAAAATGCATTCTTCGCGGGTTAGATTTAAAAGCTTTGATCTTTATATTCGTGTTGGCACCATCGGTTATCTTTGCACTATACGTTCACGGTCAGAAGATATCATATTTCCTACGCCCGTTGTGGGAGTCACCACCAAAACCGTTTCATGAAATCCCACATTATTATCACGAAAACGTCTCTATGCAAAACCTCTGCAAACTCCATGGATGGAGGACGCGTGAGTTCCCAAGGCGTGTGTTTGATGCTGTTTTGTTTAGCAATGAGCTTGATCTGCTATCCATAAGATGGCACGAGTTATACCCGTATGTAACTGAATTTATACTGCTGGAATCAAACTCGACGTTCACTGGATTCCCAAAACCGTTGGTGTTTTCCACCCATCGTGATCAGTTTAAGTTTGTTGAACCGAGGTTAACTTATGGGATGATTCCTGGGAGATTTCAAAAGGGGGAGAACCCGTTTGTTGAAGAGGCGTATCAACGGTTAGCATTGGATTATCTTATAAAGAAAGCTGGGATTGAAGATGATGATCTGTTGATCATGTCGGATGTTGATGAAATCCCGAGTAGACACACGATTAATCTGTTAAGATGGTGTGATGACATTCCGCAGGCTTTACATCTTCGCCTGAAGAACTACTTGTATTCATTTGAGTTTCTTTTGGATAACAACAGTTGGCGCGCGTCTGTTCATAGATATCAGTCGGGAAAAACGGCATACGCTCATTTCCGCCACTCTGATGTGATATTGGCGGATGCGGGGTGGCATTGCAGCTTTTGTTTTCGCCATATAAGCGAGTTTATCTTCAAAATGAAAGCTTATAGTCACACTGATAGAGTGAGGTTCAAGAGGTTTTTGAACCCTAGTAGGGTTCAAAAAGTGATCTGCAAAGGGACCGATTTATTCGATATGATCCCCGAGGAGTATACGTTTAAGGAAATCATCGGGAAATTGGGACCCATCCCACATTCGTATTCAGCTGTTCATCTTCCTGCACATCTACTAGAAAACGCAGACGATTATAGATTTCTCTTGCCCGGGAACTGCATGAGAGAAAGTGGTTGACCCGGCTCGATCTGACCCGAACCTGTACAAGAACACGAACCCGAAATGTTATAAAGGTTGTGACTTTTTAAGTTTATACGAACACCGGTTTAGTGTTTAGTTGTTTAAATGCTAATGGAGATGGTTTTAGAGCAGGGTGAGTTCATGGATTTATGAGGTGATTGGATCTATGAGGTGATTAATGTAAATATTCTCTTAGTTTGATTTGTTAGTTTGTACTTTGTAGTCTTTAACGGCCAGACTGTTTCGAGCGAACACTCTGGCCGTTCATCCTTGCATTCCCCTTGTTATAGATTAGGAAATTTTGAATCGAGATTATATCTTTATTCATTTCATGTTTTGTTACTGTTATTGATTGTATTTTGAATCGAGATTATATTTTTATTCATTTCATCTTTGAATACTTAAATTTCATGTCATCACTCCACATAAGCATAAAAAAATTAGTAATAAATACTTTCTGAGTAAAACAAAAAGATACACATTTTAAAAACCATGTTAAAACCTATAATTTAAATAAGATATAAAACTTAAGTAATTTAATTAAAATATTTTTAAATTTGAGTGACATGATTGAAATACTTTAAAATTTTGGTTATTGTTATGCAAAATTATTCTTAAAAATGACAAAATACTTATATTATCGATGTATTTATACTCATGGGATTCGTGTGTTTTCAGTTTATATTCGTGTATCCATAGAAAAATTATATCCGTGTATCCTTAGAAATGCTTTTGTACAAACTAGAAACCTGACACAATTATTTTTTTTATTTTTTTCACGTAAAACTTAGTTCACGAATATGTCATTGTTTTATATTTTCCTTTAAAGTGAGGATACGTGAGGATAAAAAAGACATGAGAAATTATTTTATTATCTTGTTACTATTAATTAATAATAATAATATGAAGAACAAGAATCTGCACATTTTTGTGTGGTTTGAGGTTGTCATGTCTTGAAGTGATAAGTATATTCTTCAAGAAATTTGGAATATTGGAAACTGTCATTGTTTGTCCCTATGGATTTATATTTTCCAATTATATATTCAATCAATAGATAATTATATTTGTATAGTTATATCAACAGATAATAGTCACTTTGAACATGGGAATATACCAGTCTAATCATTTTATCAGGGTGTGCATCTGGATTGTGACAACCTTGTCATGATATCACTGCTCTTCATGATCATCACGAAAGACATTAAGAATATCACGATAATCTTGTCATAATATCAATGGTTTGGTTCATGATCAGTGATGTAGTTTGAATCAAAACTTAAAGAGAAGAAAATGAAAGTAAACTATTTTACGAGGGATGAAGACGGACTTTATATTTATTAAAAATGTTTCACTACCGCACCAAATTACACTATAGAACCGAAAATTTACACAACCGATTATGGTAAAAATACTTCAACCACACTATCTTTTACATGTGATAGCAAGTTAAAAAACCGTTTGTAACATATTAATACAATAAACCCTAGCAAGTAAATAAAACATGAGAACAAACTTATAAACCTTTACACATAATGCACTTTATCTATTCATTTTGATATAGCTTCCTATTTACACAAACCTAATGTAACAGCATCAGTTATATACTTGTATATATACACATTGCCAATAAAGCATGAATATAGATAACACATGTATGTATATGATGTTTCATCTTAAAGATGAACCGTCATCAGTTTTATAAGGGCATTTTGGGCAACCATGTCACGAGCTTTATGCTGCTTGAGCAGGGCGATCTAAACCATCGGTCAAAGAAGCGAAAGAGGGGAGCCATATTTCTACACGAGTTCCACCAGCACCTCGTGCCGCTTCAATGACCCGAGGGGAGATTACTCTAAGGACACAACCGTAACTTTCCAATATTTCACGGGCAACAGTTAACCCTGCTACAAAGTTCCATGTCATGTTGTCTTCAACCATACCTTTCGATAAAAGATCAGCTCCAAAGGGTGTAAGTGAATGCATATGTGTCTGCAAAATTAAGATATCTTCTTTACATATCATTTTTGTATTTACAAAGGACAATAAATTGCAGTTTTGTCCCTGTTCTACGAGTGAAATTATGAATACGGTCTTTACAAATGTGTTTATTACGGAAACGGTCACTGGATTTTTCACCAAAAGAACATTTAGAAATGGGTCAAGCAAAGGATTTAATTAAAAGGAAAAGGTTGAAAGTCATCCAAATTGAATTCAAATGCTTATAAACCTTCCAAATCTCTTTATTGAAAAAGAGAGATTACTTCTTTAACTATTATAGTTTTTGTAATAATCTTTAGCATACTATTTATTTATAAAACTACAAAGAAAAGCGTTTACAATCAGACCAACAAAACCAATTTCTTTTTTTCTTTTTTGGAGACTCTGGAAACCTGTTACCAATAAGCCCATGGACTTCACCAATACCCGATTGAAAATGGGTTGTAAACCCCAACTTGCGTTGGTCAAATGGACTTCAGGGGATTAAAGAGAGAAAATCACTAAATGCTGGATTCAAATTTTAGGAACTTTGCTAGATAGACTCAAACGCTTACTACCGGATCACCTGTTTGACGAAACCCAATGCGTGAAGACACAGACTTAAATTCAACCTGTTTTGAGCAGACCAGCCTGCCCATTTTCCCACCTCATCGATAATACAAGTTGAGAGTAAGTCGGTAAACACTTAACATACCATGTAGTGCATGTCTGGTCCATCATCATCAATAATAATTAGAACACCTCCAGCTGGCGCTGAAGTGGACACAATATCAACCATTCCTCCAACATTCGTACGCAATAAAGCACCCTCGATTAAATTGCTTAAAGCCTGGCGTAAAGCAGGTTCTTCGACTGCAACCTCCAAAGATTCAGGAATTTCACATATTTGTATGATACGTTGCTGTTTATGAGCCAGTGGTTTGAGTGCACCCACAAGATCAGAGAGTACATCAGAAGCATTGCAAGGCCTATTTTACAAGAAAAAAAGTATTAGACTATTAGTTATCTATTTTTAGGTATGTTATACTTTAGCTGTCCAAAATAGAGTCTTTGACCATAAACGGAAAATGCACCAAAAGGTTAATACTATACAAAAACAGAATTACTTTTTCATTTTGCACGAATAAGTCCCTCAACCGAATTTTGAGATATTAAAGGCACTGAAATTGTTGAATTTATATACACCTATGAAATTAAAAGGTAGATGCTTGTTACTTGCTGAATCAGCACATATATTGCCACCAATTGGGCATTTTTTTTGCTGATGTGGATGTCACATAGACTCTTCAACCTAACATCTACATCAAAAACATTATCCACATAAGCAAGAAGATCCAGCAACGCGTCTTCATGTTGCGGAAGTAAACAACATTTACCATTAATTTCACACGTTTGTACATATATACAAGTTCAGGGTCTTTTTACTATGTCAAATTTGGGTGAGCGACTTTTTCGTACATAATAGAGAAGTATGTTTGATTTTCTATGCTGTAAGCCATAAATATTAATAGAATTAACATATATTATTGTCACATTTAAGTGCAAGCATAAGTTGTTTACGGTTGAAGCCTATAAACCATACCTAATATTCTGATTTAACAAAGGCGCGAGTGCCATAGGTGGCATGGGCATTTCCAAATCTCCAGATTTTGATGAGATAGAAAATGGCCCACCATACTCACGTCCCGTGGGGGTAGAAGTGTCATTTGAGAAGAAATTGGATAACTGAGACCCCATTGACTCGTGAGTTGACTCGTCTATTTTTGTTAGGTTTTCTTCATTGTAGCGAACTATATTGGTCTGAAAGAAATAAGAAAATATTAATAAAAATTTCACATTGATATTAAACTATCAATAGGCATATGCACATGCAGTATAAAAATATCATATTTAGCCATTCCATAATGAACTTCATAAGTTACTTGTAAGAGTGGAAGTCACTGAATAAACCACGGGATTATTCGCAATGATAACATTGTTTTTCTATTCTTCTTTTTTAAATAGAACAGTCTGCTTCAATTACTGAATTTACTTTGTTAACAATGGAATGGGCAACTATGATATTATTAGTATTTTGAAATGATAAATACAATATTTTGAAATTTAGAATGATATATATGAAACTTGAACTTTTAGGAGAATATCCCATAGAACACTTCATAGATTTAGTTACTAGTAACATTTTGTTTCACTGCATAACCCAAGAGAACAATACGCGTTAAGATGATTTATAATATAAATGTTGTTTTCCTATTTGTTAATTCAGTAAACCAGACTAAATTACCTTAATTTACTGTGAATGATAACTATAATATTATGAAGTTTAGGACATATACAAAATTTTGAGCTTTTAGGAAAAGATTTGTATATGCACATATTTGTGTGTGAAGTTAATCCTATAAAATATGTATCTGGGAGAGAGCATACCTTTGTCATATGAACAGCATCTTGCAGTTGTTGAAGAGCGTCTCTCATGCCATCGCCTATTACCATTATGTCCTCAACAATATCATAAGAAATCTATAACAAGTTAACAACATATTCAGGGAGTCACAAAGTTAACATCCAAATAGATATGAGAGGATAATAACAAATTTGGGAACACACCTCATTTTTCTTCATGTTGACAGATAACATTTTGCTTAAAGTACGAATGCTAGAAAGGGGGCCACGAATCTGTAGAAAAACAGACTAATTATCATAACATTGTTTAATAATTTTCATGTCCACAGCATCTGGAGGGAGAAACAAAAGGTTTTAATACAAGCTAAACCACACGAAACATTAGTTCACATTTTTTTTCCAAAATGTAGCATCCAGCTTTTCATAATGAACATTATAGATATCAATTTACAACTTATCACTGATTTAAGCAACCAGTCTCATTTCAACTGATTTTACAGGTAAAATGATGCCACTTGATGAGATCATGCCAGCCAGCACATCATATGGGCACGTACATAAAAAAAGCGTTTTATGTGAAAAAAAAAATTAAACAGGCAGCTAAAGTCATATGTGTAAACTTAATTTCTAATTCATTTAGTTTGCCCTTTAGGTTTATAATCAATAATGTATAACAAGGGTATAGAATCTTACTTGCTCAACCAAATTACTCATCCTAACATTGTTTTGCCATGAAGATTGCTGAAGTAACATTGTTTTCTGTGGAAGAATATACACAAGTGAGTACTCATTTTAACTCTTAAGATTGTTTTGAACTAAACTACTAAAGTAGTCTTGAAACATTTGGCCTGTAATATTAGGCACTAATCAACAGTTTCTAGAAATAAACTTAACATAATATTACATAGCATTAAATCACACGGCAATAAAAATCACCACTGCACCTCATGAACAAAAACATTCAAGAAAGTAACTATTAACCAAAACATTTACAAAATAATGCCATGGTGATTACAAAAATTGAAGATTTAGTTATGATAAGAAAACAGAAATCTACTTGTATATCTTCATCCATGGAGTCTTTATTCATACTGATTCAATTAGAACATAGAAGTATTAATATCATTCTAAAATGTAGTTTCCCAATTTCATTATCAATGTTCTAAGTTTCAAATCGACCTTTGGGTAAAAATTATGAAATCTTATTAGAGCAAAACATAAGAAAGTATCAAACTGGTCATTTACCTGGTCCATAACATATGCCATAGCAACAGTGCGGGAGATGTTTATTGCATTTAATCTCTGTTCAGCAGAAAAGTTGTGCAGTTCCAGTGTTCTATCTATATAATTTTGGATGTTCCATGATTTTGAGTTTGCATACGGGTAGACTGCATAAGTATCCTCAGGTGATGAGCCTTGTTTTACATCATCCTCTTCTTTCTTTATTTCTAGTTTTGGAATTTCAGCAACCAAAAAACCGACAACAAATGGATGCTTCACCATAGGGAAAACCAAAGCTCGGGACTCAGGAATAAATTCTGCCTACAAGTTACATTAATATGTATCCTAAATTGAACAAAGAACAATCAGAAGCAAAAAAGTATACCCTATATGGTAGTGACATTTAGGTGGTGATTGGTTTGCACTTAGGGATCACTATGGGTATGGGTATGATAGCAGGATGGGATGGAATAAGAAGGGTAGCAATTTCAAACCTAGCCCTTTAAGTATGTATGAAAGATATCCAATTATATGGACATCGACCTCATTCCTTCAAAATCATACCCTTAAACCCAACATACTCAAACACCATCAAACCCATACTCTCAAATCAAACGCCACCTTAGATTGCAAGAGAAAATGTACCTGCTGTTTCAAGAGAGAAGCTTCTGCTGCTCTTAATCCTGTTGGGATACTAAAATCACCAATTAATATTAGAATATCAGCCACATTCCTTTCAGGATAGACTGTAACTCTACGCAACTCTAGTCTGTCCATAACATAACTACCAGCAGGTCTCACATAAACCTGAAGATTACTGGCATATTAATCAGAGTTCAAATTGTGCATTCAACACCAGAATGAGATAATGCTAAAAGCAACAAGCTAAGATGATCTATAAGATAGAAATCAATGTTCTAATAATTAAGAAGATCGTCATCTCCCTCTAAATGTTTTAAAATGGTCAAAGCACACACACACACACAAGCAATTCAAAAGTGATTTCAGTACACCCAATAAATCATTAAATCCCATGCATAGTATGACTATTGTGTAGGGTCTAGCCGTCTAGGAGGGGTAAGGTGGGGCAAGCCTTTCTTCTATCTTGGAGAATAGAGAGGCTGCTTCCATTAAGACCCCAAGCTCCAAACATTTTGAACATAATAGTGACACAAATGTCATATTGCCATATAATAAGGTAGCATACAAAGATAAAGCATACAATAAGATAACCATTATAAGATAGCATACACAAATAGAGCATATCGCCATATCCGAATGTAGCATACAATATAATAGCATACGAAGATACAACATACACTTAGACTAAGTTGGTCAAGGTGTAGGGGCAAGGAAGTCCTAGCTAAGCTAAGCAAAATAAAGAGTATAAAACACAAGGTAATCAACGTAGCGCTAAAGGTAATTCAAAAGTGAGCTATCATTGTAAAATTTTCAGCAAACTCAATTGTCATCCTGCTTGTTTTGTGGTTGACACCAAAAGTTAGTCTACAAACTTGATAAAACTCCCAAACTGTTAGTTTGGTACCTTTAGCCATCAATAATGCATATCCTAGGCTACCACTGAGTATATTATTCTTACTGTAACAGAAGCCTATAAGTCCATTACATATTCAATCAAACTCCACTCGGTGTAAAAGGAATGCTACTTGATCAAATAACAAGATCACTATACGAAGAAACAGATTACACACAATAAACCTAACAAAATTACCGATAAAAGAGCGTCGGGATCCACAATACGACGAAACAGATCCATTTGTTCGATGCAAAGCGTCTGGAAATCAGAGCTCGGGAGAACAAGCGCTTTACTCTTGCCGTTCTTCTCAAACCTCTGCTCGAACTCCACCGGAGACGTTGACGCCTTACGAATAGCAGCGGCGACTGCGGAGGCGGAGGGCACCATGGCCACGTCATCTTCGCATTTGTTGCTATTGCCGTCATTGTTACTACTGATACTCACCTGACGGAGGGCTGAAGCACTGTTAGGTTTGCTGCAGTGGACGGCGGTGGTGGTGGTGGTGGTGGTTGTTGGTGGTTTGTGAACAACATGACGACGGAGATCGTGATGGTGATGGTGGTGGTGAAATTGAGGTGTGATTGAGGAGAGGATCATTGGTGTGAGAGTGATGGAAGCTGCCGGAGGTGGGGAGAGTTAGCGGTGGTTGGTGGCCGGAGTTTTTGTGTTGTGGCGGTGGTCGCCGATTTGCTCAGAGTGGATAGAAGGTAACGATTGGGGGCACAGCAAATGACATGTTTTTGTATTTTTTTTAAGCAAGGGTTATTTGATGAACTTTTAATCTACATTTAATAATTCATATATCTTCAGTATTTAATAATTCAGAGTTTGTTTCGTAAGCACATGTTTGAAAATTTTAAGACATTTACCTCTTAATGATTTAATATTATACAGATGTTGAATGATTAAGAAATCTAATGTTGAATGACTAATATATTTTATCTGAATTTGTCAGACATTTATCTTTAAATAATCAAATGATATATTAGATCTTAATGATTCAAAGCTCTTAATGGTTCAAAGCTCTTAATTGTTCAGCACTTAGTGATTCAACCTTCTATTAGTTCTGCACTTAATTATTCAGAAGTTGTCAAACAATCCTTATTTTATGTTGTGATTTCGAGTTTAGTAAAAAGAATGGGAAGTAAATTAAAACAGAAAAGAGAAGGAAAAAGAAAACCTGCATTGTATAATTATATGATATTAATTACTAACTTTGTTATGCTTAGTGGGTTGTATTATATGTTTAGTGAGATGTAATCACATTTGTCTTTTTTTAAACTCTAACTTTTTTGTTGTAAACATCTTTTATTATTATTTAAGTCTAATATATTTTTTTTCATCTTTGATCCCCATACTTTTCATATTATACATTTTTTTGTTTTGTGTTTCCATCTAAATTTTGCGAGTAACACACCATAACTCGTGTGTGTGATTCAACAGTTTTTCCTTTATTTTTTCAGTTTAACGACTCTGTCGTAACGCGTTGGTTCTAGATTAACTTACTTATTGTTTTATATGTTTTGGCTTAAGTGGTTCAATGTTTTTACGCTTATTTTTCGTTTGATTTTATTCTTTTCATTTTTAATTTCCTTTCTAATACGACTTTTTTTGGTGTTGGTGGTCACTTGTGATTTTATGTCGTTGGTGCCTTGGTGGTCATTGACATGGTTTTACGTCTCTTGCTGCTACGTGTGGGACTTAATACCACTTGTATTTTAAAAATTGAAAGATAGATAAAAAGAAAAAGAAAAAATGTTATGTGTTTTCGGATAAAGAAAAAGATTATAATTTTATTATTATATATTATATATTTGTTTATTAAACTAACTTGGAAGGTAAAATGATAAAATAAAATATTATAAAACAGTTATCTCCTACTCCCTTTCGATTTGAAGGGAAAGCATAAAGAAAGATATTAGCAAATGTCTTTTTTTTTCACTTTATTGATAAGACAACTCAGTAACACAAACATATTATTTTTTTCATTTCAATTCTCACTTGAAAACAACATAATTTAAACCTTTATTAGCGAAACATTTATTAAACGTTTGAAAACCATTGAACCAAATACTTATTGGTAGGCCCCGTAAAAACGTTCGGCAAATAATGTGAAAAAAGTTCTTTTATGTTGCTTTATATAATAATTGAAAAAAAAAGAACAGACTGTCTATGCAATTAATTAAAGTAATGAAAATGAATAGATGTTTTATTAATTCATTCATTTGTGAGCATTCGTTCGTTTATATTTATTTATTTGTGTTTGTTTTTGTTTATTCATATGTCCGTTCATTTATATTTGTTAAAATATTTATACAAAATTTCAATATCAATATACATGTATGTAGATTTATTTATTTATGCTTAATATATATTTGTGTTCGTTTATGTTTATTCAATTATGTTTATTTATGTTTGTTTTATGTTCACCAAAATTGTGTTCGTGAACTATTCGTTTAGATATTAAACAAACGAACACAAACATATTCTTCACGAACAAACATGAGCACCAAAATTCATGATCATGAATGTGTGTGTTCGTGTTAGATTAAAGTTAAATAAACGAACATAAACACGACTTTGTTTATGTCCGCTCGGTTCGTTTACAAGCATACGGCCTACTCGTTGGTTTTATTTTGCATATTTTGTAGTTTTTCACTACTAAACTTGTGACGAGCAAAGTGTATTATAATTTTATACATATTAATTTATTTAGTTTTTTAAACATATCTCAATATAATTTGTAATATCATTTTAACATAATATATTTTTTGGTTATAAGACACGTTAAAAACATACCTTTTAATATCAATAAAATAATATGATATTCAACTGAAAATTCCCACATTCAAATCAAGTCGAACACAAAGTAAAACAAACAAGCTCATAAAAGCAAAAATCATTGACTCTTGCACACATTAGAACAAAACCAATGGCCATATAAGTCTCAACTTGAGTGTGACCTCAAGACTTTTGAGACCACAACTTTTAGCCATGGGCCACTAACATTAACAAGGGTCACAAGGAGACAATTTTGACTCTACACCACATTTTAAAGTTTGACTTCATAAAATCAACATTATTTATAAGGTCTTCAAAATAGCCTATAGATTTTAAGATCTCATTCTTTTCTTCTAAAAATGAAATCCTTTTTGCTTGAAGTTTATCTCCTTATCTTCTTGGTGAAGATCACCAACGGAGACGTGCTCTTCTCATCGTTGCCACAAACTCTTTTTGTCGTGGCATTTGCTACGGAAGGTCAAGGTAAGACTAGTCTCATAGTAAAAACCTGTTTTGTTTGAGTTTTGTATGTATTTTGACTTAAATCTATTTATTAGTTTTGATGTTTGTAATCCATTTCATACTTTGAAGACGCTAGGAAGACGTTGTTTGTGTATGAGGGTGCTAATTTTGTTGGGCTCATAGTTTTGTTTAATGAGTTGAATTAATGAATCCGAACACGACGCACATATTTATTCATGTTAAATATATCAACCCATGTATACTTAAATTCATATAACACAAAAACAACCCGTGTAAGTTGTTTATCTAAATGAGTTTGTGTAAACTATTTATCTAATGAGTCCAATAGTTTCTCTGGTGGTATGTTTTGATGGATGAGTTAAATGGATTGATAGATTGACTTTATGAAAATTCCTTTTTATGTTTTTTTATAACTTTAAATGGGTTGATGGGTTAACTAGTTTAGCTAAAACACATTAAATATGTAAACCAAAACATGATCCAATTTTAACCAAAAGAGATCAACCCAAATATAACATGTTTATCAAGTGGACTATAAATAAAAGACAGACCGCATTATTTACTACTTGTTGTGTTTCGGATCGTACTAAGAAATGACCACCCCTGTTTGTTTATGTGTATGCTATCTAGCGCGTTACTTTTCTGAAATAGTAACATACTTTTACTCTCTTTTTTTTCTCTAAACAAGACAATTTATTTTTAGTGACGAAATAAAGATGTAATTTGTAGTTTTAAAAGCCGGTGAAGATGATCTAGTGGTCTCATTTGGATTTAATCAAACCATCACAAACCATACCGATACAAAAAAGTGAAGGTAAAGCTTTGTTACGCACCGGTTAGCCAAGTGGATCGAAAATGGAGGAAAACAAGTGACAACTTAAAGAAAGACAAAACATGTCAATCTACCATATATGACAAACCATATGAGACGAACGTCGAAGGATTTAAGTGGGATATAGAGAAAGATGTGCCTACAGCTACATATTTTGTGAGATCGTATGTTTATAACGATGCCAATGAAGAGATCGCGTATGGGCAAACCACAAACGACAAGAAGAGTGATAACTTGTTTAAGATTCAAGGTATCAGTGGGCGTAATATGTCGATTGATATTGCATCTGCTTGTTTTTCTGGTTTTGCTTTGCTATCTATTGTTGGTTTTTTCTTTATAGAGAAAAGAAAATCTAAAGTCAAAAGTTAAACTTTAATTTTCTTAACAGGTGATTTCTACACTAAGTTTTTACACTATGTTTTTACATTATACCAAGATATGTAAAACATTCACATGCTATACCTAAGTAGACGTTTGTCAAAAACCTTTTCCTTTCAAACTCTTGTAAAACCAATTTGCATTATAACCAAATACTTTGTTGGGTTGTGGGTATAGGGTGAACATATGTTGATTCGGTTGGTGTGGTTGGTCATGAGCCGCAAAACCAAACCTATAGCAGAAGTTTTAATTTTTTGATTGCTACAAGTAACTCTTTTGTTATATAACTTTTAAATAATATGTTTATAGAAAAAGTACAAAACCAAACTTTTGGCATATAAGATATTCTTTATCAAAAATTAAAGAAAATATAAATGTTAATTTTAATATTGCTCAATTATCATACACCTAATCAGTGACAGATTCAGAAATTTTTTATATAGAATCACTGATTTTATATACTCCATTCTTATAAAAGCAAATATAAAAAGTTTGTGGATCAGTTCGGGTCATGTAGATAAATAAAAAAGTCAAAAGCTAAATTACTTAGAGGTAAATTAGGGGTGTTCAAAGCCAAATATCTGAATCCGTATCCGAAATTTCGGATATCTGAAACTTGGATATCCGAAATTTTGGATACAGATTCGGATAGTGATTCGGATATCCGAAATTCATTTTTTATTTTTTAGTTTTTTACAATAATTAGACATATAATATTATAAAAATAATATAAAAAACAACTCATATCATAAAAGTCATAATATACACTAAAAAAACTCAATCTAAAGTAAAAATATATGTAAAATTCAAAAAAATAAAAAAAATATATTTTTTTGTTTTCGGATAATCAGATATCCAAATATATGAAACTTTTGAAAATAACTATCCGAATCCGAAGTTTCGGATATCTGAATCCGAAGTTTCGGATATCCAAAAATTCGGATATTTCGGATTCGAATTTTCGAATCGAATTCTCGGATTCGGATATTTTTAACACCCCCAGGTAAAATACCAATTATAATTTAATCATCTTCTTCAAATAAATTTATGATATCACTATTCCAATCTTTTGTGATAAACAATTCTTTTACTTCAACTTAAAAACACCTTTTAATAAAAATCAAAATCAGATGGAGTCGTCGTTCAAAAACCATTGTTGTCAAATAAA
>BJCM01266058.1:0-19981 GCA_018326385.1 Flaveria bidentis | reverse complement strand
TATATATATATATATATATATATATATATATATATGTATGGACAGAGTCTATTTGGTTTGTAAAAGATAAATGTTTAAATATCAAGTGTTTAAAGGTATATGTTTGGGGTTGAGTATTAAGACTAACAAATATATTTTTTTTGAAGTTTAAGCAAAATTACTAAAATAGACTTTAAGAAAATATTTTTCTAACTTACATAAAAATATTTATTAGGGTTATTTATATTATCTATATTAAGTTATTGACTAGATAGATTATTTGTATAATTAACTCAAACACAAACAAATAAGAAAAACCTTCAAAGACACTACCAACACCAAATATGTTACAGATGAATGGGTATATACCCTCTCAAGTGATGCCTATGATAGTTACGTCATAACTCATAATTGTCATGTCAACCGGTATGTCCTTAATCCTGGTATTATACATACAAATATAACATTAATTACATCTAGTTAAGTGTCACATATTAATTGATATCATACTAATCATATCATATGCTAAACATAGTCCAAACACCGGGAACCAAAAGAAACGCTTCTAACACCAAAAATCAAAGCCTTTTGAGATTCATATTGGCCTCCACCTAAAGCCTTAGGTGCATAAATGGGAATGAACCTTTAAGTCACTTCACAATATTAACCATATGTGATACACCATTTTCATCCATACCCACACCAAATAAACTACTTTTATCAAAATTCACCTTAAGAGCAAATACTAGCTACAAGCACCTAAGAATCCTAGCTAAGTTTTGAGCGTTCACCGAACACCAATTTCTTAATAAATGACATCATTCGCATAGAGTAAGTATGAGATCATAAGTTCATAATCACATAACTAAACCCCTTAAAGAATCCCAATTTACATGCATTACTTAACATTACATGTAAAGCTTCCGTATCAATAATAAACAGAAAAAGAAAACAAGAAAGCCGTAAGGGTCCCTCGCCTAACCCCAAGCAGCAAAATATTCTTTGGTTGGCGACCCGTTAACAATAACAAAGATGGTGCCGGAGGATAAACTAAAAGGAACCCATTTTTGGAAAAATTAGGATCAATCAACCGCCCTTGGGGTTGCTTGGGTCATAGGTGAGGTAATTGTTTTGTTTTATATTGTATACAAGTTCTATTTTGTGACACGTCCTAGGGGGTGGTTGGGTTATAGGTGAACTAATTGTTTTTTCTTATCAAAATGTACTTGTTACGGAATCACGTGGCGTTCAAAAACATTTACATGAATAACTTATCTTTATTTTGATTATAAACGTCAATTATTTACATCGTGATTCATGCACTAATACTTAAAAGTTTATTAAAGTAGCTGAATTTACTAAAATAACCTTCATTCTCTAATATATAAAGAAACACACTTGAGGAATCACTAATAATACATATATCCTTCAACATTTAGTGATGGCCAAAGTTAGATCAGTGCCGGTGATAGATATGCAAAAAGGTGAGGGGCTGCTAGAGGAGTTAGTGAAGGCACTTGAGGAATGGGGTTGTTTTAGGGTGGCCAACCATGGCGTCCCGGTGGAGCTCATGGCGGAGATGAAGGCGGTGACTGCCTCACTCTTTGATCTCCCCGACGAAATCCATACTCCGACATCTTATAGTAAATATGGCATGGGCTACATTAGACGCGACTTGATTAATCCGTTCTTCGAGAGTCTCAGTATCAATGACATTTCTTCTGTAGCGGATGTCTGTCACAGACTTGATGTTTCCACTGATCAAAGGTAGTGATCATTGACGTTTGTTCTCAATACTAGAAAAGCGCATTAATTTTTTTAACATAAAGTTGTCGAAAATAGTTTTTTTCTAACGAGGTTCCAACAAAAAGAACCATTGAACATATCTAATCTCACATCACCTGCAAACAACCGTTTGAAAACATGCAAACCGTCTGTTTGTAGGCTAAACATCCGTTTGAGCATAAGGTAAAACAACAGTTTGCAGGTTATGTCAAATGTGATGACCTCTTTACCTTTTAAACTATTGTTTGAGTTTATAGTTGAACGATTGTTTAAGTTTTGGATAGCATGTATAAGGTTGTGTGTGGTGTAGTAATAACAAGACCTAAGAAATAACTAAAACTTTATTATTTTTGTTGTAGGGAGACTATATACAAATATATAAAAGCTATTCGTGATCTCGCGGGGCTTCTTGGCCAAAAACTGACGGAAGGTAGCGGTATGGCCGGAGATTTGTTCGACGGTTGGTGCTACATGTTAAGAATGAACAAATATCATTTTTCCCCTAAAAGTGTTGGGTTATTAGGGTCCGATGTGCACTCAGACCCTTCGTTTCTTACTATTTTACAAGACGACGAAAACGTGAACGGTCTCCAAGTGGTTGATAGATTCAGCGGCGAGTTTATTCCCCTTGATCACATTCCTGGCTCACTAGTTGTAAACATCGGCGATATTGGCAAGGTAACATCACAGATTGTGTCGTACAATCAATACAGTATTTTATACTACAAAGTTTTTGTTGTTAACATACTGTTAAAATTAGATGCATATGTATTTTAACTTTTAAATAAAAAACAAAGTTTGTTTCATATGCGTTTCACCGACGACACATCATTTTTTAGCGGCTATACATTAGTTTTGATAACATTCTAAAAATTATGTCGATGCCATTTTAGTTGTTATTAGTGAAATCTTATATTATAATACTAGGGTACAACCCCGTATATCACACGGGTTGAATAAAAAATATTAAATAACTATTAATAAATAATAAGGAATTGTAAAATATTATATTGATATAAGATATAACTGAAATTACGTATAAGTAGTTATTTTGATTAATTGATAAAATATTTATATTATTTCTAAAACTTTCGTTATAAAAATATATTGTTTTGATAAAAATTTCATTTTTTATATTGTTCTTCAAAGATTTCGGGCTTGTTTTGTAAAATTATTTTATATATAAAAAGAATTATTTCAAAATAATTTCATTATTATAAAAATTCTCGTTGTTTAAAAAAATCATAGTTTTAGAAAATTTTGTTTTTGAAAACGTGTATTTTTTAATCAAAGTATTTAGTTTTTATTTAATAAATAATGTCTTTTAATATTATTGATTTAATAAGAACTTAAATTTATAATATAGAGAGAGAAAGAGAAAAAAATAAAAATTAGTTATTTGATTTTTTAAAATGAAATAATTAGTTTAGGCGGAAAAATAAATGGGAGAGTGAATGTGGTAATGACATGTGTCAAAAAGTGTAAAGGTTTATTAGTATAGATTAATTATACTAGGTTAACAACCCATATAATATGAGGGTTGAATATAAAATACGTATAATTCAAAATTGTAAAAGAAATATTTAAACCTTTTTATTTTTAATTGAAAGTGATAATGTAAAAAAAAGAATTTATAAGATGATTATGATAGGGTTTAGGGTGTTAAATAAAGTTTGAGATAATTGATACCAAAATTCCAAGAATTTTGGTTGTAATTTATTTAGTTAAGAAAATAAAATATTCAATATATTCGTATAACATGATTGATGAAAATTTTGTTACAGGAAGTATAGGCGGAAAAATTTATGTTAGATGGAATCTTGTGATAACATATGATATCAAATGTAATAATTTATTATAATTAGATTCGTCAATACATGATGTCATTGCATTTTGATTGAACTACTACGACAAGTTGTGATGTGTAGGTGTGGAGCAACGGGAGATATTACAACGTGGAACATAGAGTATGTTGTTTGGAACCCACAATACGTTCTTCAATTGCTTTTTTCATGTTGGGACCAATTGATAAGAAGGTTGAAGCGCCATCAAAATTTGTTGATGCAGATCACCCTCGTCTTTATGTTCCTATTGAATATAAGGAATACAGAAAAGCTCGAATGTTAAGGGGAGCAATCACTGGTGAAGCCCTTGACCTATTTAGCTACACTTCTAATTAGATATGGATTTTAAAATGTATTAATAATCAACTTATGGTACTTGGGATGTCTTAAATCATTGCATGAACAGGTCTTGTTCAATTCGGTAGTTTTGTATTCTTTGTTAGTGTAATTCTAAGGTTGTTGAGAGTTTGTTTGTGTAGTGACAGTCATGTAGAACTTCAGGGACTAGTTTGTAACTTCCTAATAAGGTTTGTTACAAGTAGTTAAAAGCAGTAGCGTAATCATTTTTTGTTATTATCATTTCACATCAATTCACTTAGTAAAATCGCTATGATCCTCTGATCATTGTTTTCATTCATCTTCTTGATATTCACTTATATGTGGTATCAGAGCTTTAGTTAGAATACAAGCTCATATTATTCGATTCGAAGGATTGAGTTGGATCATCATCTACAATTTTCACAAAATAGATCTGAAAGGACCAGATCTAGATTCAAAAATTGGGAAGAAGTATCACCGGAGATGAACAAAGATGGCAATACCAACACTAAACAATCATATCATAACTATTTGAGAGAATAAATGATCCTATTTTAGTGTGACGCTCTTAGTGTCGAATTACCCAATTTGGGAAGTGAAATTGAAGGTGATCTTCAATATTCATGATCTAAAGGAGATAATCGAGCCATCGGAGGGTGCAATTCTTGATGCAAATATCATGCTATTCTGAAGAAATTGGTACTTAATGTTGTTGATTGAGCCACGAAGAAGGAAATATAGGATTCTTTGACAACCAGATTCGTTGGGATCAATAGGTTTAAGAAAGTAAGACTTCAAACTCTGAGGAATCAATATGAATCCCTCAAGATGAAGGTTTGGGAAAGTTTAGACGACTTTGTCGGTAAGTTGAGTGCAATTTCAACAAAAGCAGTGAGCCAATAAAAGAGTTTGTACTTGTTAGAAAGTTGCTTGATTCGATACCAAACCGAATCATATAGATCGTAGCCTTTATTGAACAATTTGTCGACCTAGAGACTTTGCTCTTTCAAAAAGCTATTGGGAGGCTGAAGGCATTTGAGGAGAAAACTGATATGAGAAGCAAAACACAGAGCAAGGATTCAAATGAAGATCAGCTACTTCTCACATACTTCGAATGGCAAGCAAAACAAAGGATGTATTCTAAATTCAAGAAACAAATTGATCGAACTGAGAAATAGAGCAAGACCAGGAGTTGGCCTTCAAACAAGGAGAAGGTCGTTAAACGTGATCATGCAAAGATGAAGGTGAAACCTGCCAAGGATAAGTCTCGCATAAAATGCTTCAAATGTGAGGAGTATAGGCATTATGCGTCTAAATGCCCAAAGAAAAGCGAAGAATTAGAAGCAAAGCTGACCCATATGGTGTTGATGAACCAACCTTGCTAATGGTCATGTGCCAACATAATCAAACGGAACTTGTGTTCTTGAACAACTCAAGTGTAATCTTATCAAAGTACTTTGGTGAGAATACTAGAGATGATATATGATATTTTGATAATGGTGCTTTAGACCATATGACAAGAAATCATTCGATGTTCTCTAACTTAGACATGAATATTGGTGGGACAATTAGATTTGGTGATGGATTCATAGTAGTAATACAAAGAAAGGGATCAGTTGTATTGGAATGTAAAAATAGAGAACAAAGGGTGTTAAATGATGTTTATTATATCCCTATGTTAAAAAGATATATTCTAAGTTTGGGTCAAGCAATTGAAGTCGGGTCGGAAGTGAAAATAAAGGAGGAATTCTTGTAGATGTCAAAATCACTCCTTATAATAAAATAGGGAGTAATGATTACATAAATACATAACAATCATAACTTTTCAATCAATGTACACAACTACACATACAAATATCTAAACACACACACATACAAATACATAAACATACAAATATATAAACGTATATATAAATACTTAACTACAAAACTCATACTCAATTTACACCCATATAAAATACACAGCCATAGAAAAAAATACACTAAGACAATATAAACATACAATTACATAAACATACACACATACAAATATATACAAAAAGGAAAACAAAAAAAAATTAAAAGAGAAAAACGACATATAGTGGTCAGTGATGGTCAAGCAGGTGGCAATGGTAGCTGTAATGGTGGTGATTGGTAATGTCGATGGTAATTCTTAGGTTGCGTTTGGTTGGAAGGAATGAAATGAAATGGAATGAAATAGAAAAACTAGTATAATTTTCAAGTAAATTATGTTTGAGTGGGCAATGAAATATAAAACTAAAGGGAATGTTTCACCTCAAATTCTCTTGATTGTGGGATTTAAAATTCCCTCTTTAGATGGAAGGATTTTGAAATTCCCACAATAAAAAGAACAAAGAAATTTGAGGTGAAACATTCCATTAGGTTTACTTTTAATTGCTCACTCAAAAACAATTTTACTTGAAAATTATACTAGTTTCTCATTTCTATTCTATTCCATTCCATTCCTTCTAACCAAACGCAACCTTAGGGGGAGTTTGGTTGGAAGGAATGGAATGAAATTGAAAAACTAGTATAATTTTCAAGTAAAAAATTTTTTTAGTGGGTAATGAAATGTAAACCTAAAGAAATGTTTCACCTCAAATTCATTTGGTTGTGGGATTTCAAAATCCTTCCACCTAGAGAGGGAATTTGAAATTTCATAACCAATGAAATTTAAAGTGAAACATTCCATTGAGTTTTACATTTTTTTACCCACTCAAACATAATTTTACTTAAAAATTATACTAGTTTCTCAATTTAATTTCAATTCTTTCAACCAAATGCCCCTTAGTGGTTTATTTTATAATTTTAAGAGAAAGAGGGAAACATGGAAGGGGGGATGAACATGAGCTCCTGGTTGACTATTTTAACCTAAATTTACTTTTAATTAATTTTTGAAATTTCAAAATATTCTATTGGTATATTACTTTTTAGTAATTTTCAATCGATTTGTATTTTCGAATGTTTTCGAGTTTACGGAGAAAAAAAATATTCTCTTTCCCTTTCTTTTCTTTTTATTTTTTTATTTCTTTTATTTTTCTTTATTTCTCTTTCTTATCCATCGAATTTTGAAAGGATTCATTTTTTAGATTTCATTTTCCTCAAATTTTCTTTTTTTTTTCTGTTTTTAAATGATCTCGAGAGCATAACTTTCTTTTTTTTATTTTCTTTATTAAAAAAACTCTGAAATAAAACATTCTTTTTAATTTCCTTCCGTTTTCTTTCTTTTCTCTCAAGGAGGTTCATAGATGATTATGTCGTTATGTTATGTATATCGTCATTTGGGGTTTTTGCAAACTCGTCGGAAAAGAGAGATTTGTGAGAGACATAGAGAACTTCTAAAGAGGGAAAAGAACTTTGCACCAACAAAGGGACACCGGATCCCTCTAATACACCGAAACCATATGATCATTGCACATCGCGATTTCTAGCAAATCCTTCAAGAAGATTCGACTATAATGTGACGTGTTTAACTTAATATCCTAATACCTAGGGGTGTTCATCGAAGTCTGTTTATTCAGTTTATTTGGCTTATTCGAATTGGTTCGGTTGGGTGTTTTGAAATTTATATTTGATTTGAAAAGCGATTAAAAAAGGTTTTATTTTAAAAATGATTGAATAATTCAAAATTTAATTCGAATAAACTGTAAGTTGAATTCAGTTTGGTTTGAATTTTTATATTTTCGAATCCGACTCAAATAATTAACGCCCTTACTAATACCTACCTAAAATCATTTTTTTAACTTAAATAAATAATAATTCCCCCTTTATATAGTAAAAAACAAAAGAAATTTGATTATGGTGAATAGATTGTTTACCTCATTCACACAGAAAATTATACTTGTTTCTTTGTAGGAAAGATTGGTCACACACTCACACCTCCATGTAATTAACTAATTTATTATTTCATATTATTTTTATGAATACAATTATAATATGTTTCGGGTCATACAAATTGTCTTGAACATCATTCATATAAAACATATAATAACCAGAAATAGACTTATATTCATCGTGTTTAATTGCATAACGACACCATATAAACAAAAGAGCAGGTTTAAAATTTATTTCCATTTTAATTAATACAAGTATGCAAATAATTTCCCCCAATGTAAGAATAATGATAAACATGAAAAACAAAGACAAAAGTATGAAATGTTGTGGCTATATATGTTGCAATCAAACTCAGTATATAAAATATCATATCGCTCCCATAGAAACATATAACATATAGTCTACGAGTGATATCGATGGCGAGTGAGTGAGTGTCGGTGATAGATATGCAAAAGGTGGAGGGTTGGGGGGAAGAGTTAGTAAATGCATGTGAAGACTGGGGTTGTTTTAGGATCCTTAACCATGGTATCCCGCCGGAGCTCATGGTGGAGATGAAGGCAGTTACCACCTCGCTTTTTGATCCGCCTGAGGAAATCAAGAGACGAACGGTTAGTAGTTGGTACTGAACCTAACAAGGGCTATGTCGGTCGTAGTGTAGTAAATCCTTTCTTGGAGGGCTTAAGTATCTGGGATTTCTTCTGGTGATGAGTTTTGTGTTGAAAAAGACTGAAAATACCCTTATATTTAACGGAGATCTTAACGGAATTAGTGGAGTGTATGAAAATGTTAATATTTGGTAAACTACGGTGACTGATTACAAAAAATTTTTTTGATTGAAACGACAAATTCAACAAAACATCAGGGACGAAAATTACATTTTACTCTAAAATTTAATAAATAAATTTACCATATTGCTTTTACAGTGTCTTAAAATCTTAATTAATTTACTATTCTACCCCTCTTAAATACATTGCATTGTTTTGTACATATTGCTTCAAACTTGTATGTTTGGCAATATTACATATCTATATCTCCAAAAACAAATTATATATTAGTATAAATATAAGTATTTAAATAAAATAATACTTAATTTAAATAGTATTAAATAAAATAATACTTAATTTAAATAGTATTTAGTTATAAAATTATAATTAGTAACTATTAATTTAAATATCAATTTATATTATTATAAATAAAATAAAATTTAATGAAGTGAATTAAATAACATCATATTATTAAATAATGTATTAATAATACGTATTAAATAGTATAATAATTAGAAGAAATTAATTAAATGGAGACAAAAGTGTAACTATTGTATAAAACATTTATACTTTATATTTAAAATGTTATATAGGTGTATTACACTTTGAATAAAATAACCATCTTATGTTTCTAAAATGTATCATATAATAGCATATAGATATAGGCTTTGCGTCAGAACTCGGAAGTAAGGGGAAAAACCAATTTTTATAGGATAGATTGTAAATATTATTCTATGCAGCTTGAGACGTAAAATTAAAGTATGTATTCTAATTTCTATGTATCTTAGATTAGATTGGCCACACATCCATTCCAACTAGTATACAAGTTGATTTCCTACAAGAATTTGCAACGCAAACTTTTTTGTCACCAGTATCAAAACATTTGTGACACCTTTGAACAAAAATATGAAACCCTACTTGTCCTATAAACTCTCTACAAGAAAACGATGACTACTTGTAAAAATCCCTAACTTTTATCGTAAACACATAGCAATTTGCAGCCTTGCGACACAACTTGGTATAACTGTGCTTAAATAAAGATAGCTTCACAATGTTGTCGCAAGAAAATTTTATAACACACGTATGACCATCAGTATAATTAGATGACGTGTAAAAAATATTTACCATTTCACTCTTAATTTTTGTTATTTATAAAAACAAATTACTACAAGTCATATGAATATTAATGTAGAGTAACATTACTGAAGTCCCACAAACGTTTACCATTTCACGCGTGTAATTAACTCATTCACTATTAAATATTATTTTTATGAATACAAATATATATTTTGCAGCTATTTTAAATTGCCGTGAACATCATTCACATATAAGATATAATAAGACGTATTCAACGTGTCTAATTGCATAACGACACCATAAAAAACAATTAAAAACCATGTTTAGGTTTTAATTTATATGCATATTGAAACAAAAAGGTTAATAAAGATACTACACATATAAAAACAAAGAGCAACGTACGAAATTTTGTGTCTATATATAAATTTTGTGTCTATATATGTTCCGATCAAACGTTAGATTTAACGTACTAATTTCTTCAGTGATGGCGATGGAACGAGTGCCTGTGATCGATATGCAAAAGGCGGAGGGTCTAGGCGAAGAATTAGTGAAAGCATGTGAAGAATGGGGTTGTTTTAGGATCCTCAACCATGGTGTGCCGCTGGAGCTCATGGCGGAGATGAAGGCGGTTACCGCCTCACTCTTTGATCTCCCGGAGGAGATCAAGAGACGAACGGTTGACACTGAACCTGGCAATGGCTACGTTGGTCGTAACCCTGTGAATCCGTTCTTTGAGGGCTTGAGTATCGATCAGATTTCTTCTATCGATGAGTTTTGTGATCGCCTTGATGTAAACACTCACCAAAGGTACCTAACGTTTGAGGTCTTTCTTGATGCATGTGTTTTACAAAATTTTCTCATTCACTTGGACATTTTTTTTACACAGTTTGATACTATATATTATAATAACTAAAGTTTGACTTCTTAATTGTTGTAGGGAGATTATACATAAGTACATACAAGCTATTCATGATCTTGCCAAGCATATTGGTCAGAAGTTGATGGAAAGCAGCGGTTTGGTTGGAGATTTGTTTGAGGGATGGTGGTGTCAGTTAAGAATGAACAAATATCATTATTGTTCAGAAAGCGTAGGGTTAACTGGTGTTGACTTGCACGCTGACCCTTCGTTTCTTACTATTTTACAAGACGATGAAAACGTTAATGGTCTTCAGATGGTCGACAAAATCACCGGCGAGTTTGTGCCGGTTGACCACGTCTCCGGCACTCTAGTTGTCAACATCGGTGATATTGGCAAGGTGACACCACAACCCCAACTACTTGATTAACAAAACCATTTTTTTTTAGGAAATTTGACTTGGGCCGGGGTTTGGTCAAAACTTACTAACTTTATCTTTATGTTTTCTTTTATGACGGGTCATGTTTAATAATTTGACTAGAGAGTGTCTACGCGATATGATGAGACAACATTTTATATCCGACATATATCTTTAATTTTTGTATTCTTAGTGTAATCTTACAAAAGCTTATTATATTTTTTCTAAGCTAAAATTAAAAACACCAAATAAATGGATTTTACATAACGACTTGTACATTTAGACATTAACTTATTGTACTTTACAAAATACAGATTGTTTCAGTAAAAAATTTACATCAAAACGTTTAAAAAATACACATTTTGATTGATATAACATAAATCTTAAAACAAATTACGATTTTTAGTTTATGAGTAGATAATGTATAATTTTATGTAATTTATAGTAAGTAGAATGTTATTATGTAACTAATTATAAGGGTAATCTGTAAATAATATTAAAAATATTATTTTACCATTAAAAATGGTTGCACCTTATGCATTAAGTTAGATAAGTGTTTTTAATTTAATAGTATTTTAAAATACCCTTACCATATATTTTATATATAGTATAGATATGTATTATCTATGTAGGGTGTAAACGAGTTTGGTCAAACACAAGTTTGTCTAGACTTGAGTTCTGTTCATTTTAACTAAGAGGTGTTTGAGTTTAAACTCAAGCTCGATTTGTTTAAAATTTTATTAATTTCTAAAGGTTGAGCTTAATTTGTGAGAAAATTTTAATGTTAAGTTTGGCCCTGGATTGACTCATTTATTATTTAATAATTATATTTATATATTTATCATAATTAAATCTATTAATATTATTAAATATATAATAATACATATTATTTTGTATTATTCATAAAATTATATATAATTATAATGTTTTATGTAAATGAATATATATTTAATAGATAAATTAACGATTGTATAAACAAAATGCTCGTTTAGACTCGTCAGTTGTTGACTAAAACTAGATACGTAAAGCTTGGGCTCAAGTTTATTCATTAGATGAGCCATAGTATAAGCTTGAGTTCGTGTAAGTTTGACGTATTTGAGCTTTTAACGAGCCGATTCCAAGTAGCTCACGAGTTAGATTGACTCATTTATACTCCTAATGGAGAACTGTTTTTATATTTGTATTTTAATATATTCAACTTAAATATATAATAACATGTGTACGTACATAAAATTTTATTGACATAGTTTCATCATTTATGTCATATATCCTTTTATCTTGATTGTATTACTAACCTAACGAGTTATGATCTAAATAGATTTGGAGCAACGGGAGATATTATAACGTGAAGCACAGAATATGGTGTTTTGAGCCTAAGACACGTTATTCGATTAGTTTATTCATATTTGGACCAACCGATGAGAAGATTGAAGCTCCATCTAAACTTGTCGACTCAGAACACCCTCGTCTTTATGTCCCCGTCAGTGTTGAAGAATACAAACATATTCGATATTCTATGAGAATGCGCACCGGTGACGCCCCAGACTTGTTTAGAACCACTACAGCATGACATATGTTACCGAAAGGCAACGTTATAATGTATTATGTATGTCTTCGTCATTCTCCCTATCGTCATCATGTAATCATGTAATTATGTGATGTGTGTTCTTTACAATTCTCATCGGTATCATCATGTAATCATGTTTAAGTTTTTTATGTCTATTTTAAAAGTTACACTGTTTTTGCCATAAAAATATGATCCAGTATCTGAATATACTCCACACTCTCAATTTCTAAAACTTCAGAATTATAGATTCATGAAAATTCCTTTATTAGAACGAGCTGAGATGGCTTTTTATTATTTTTTTTAACATTCCATTGAATAATTGAAGATCGCTAAGTATGAAAGAAACATGTGCATGCACATGGTCGGTATTAAAGTATTACGAATGCTAAAACTATCTGATAATGTGACTAAAAGTCTAAGACCATCTTTAACACTAAACATTTGGCGCAAAATGTCACTTACGATTATAATATAACAAGGGACTTGATATCTAGACATTTAATCGTTATAAATCAACACATCTAAAATTCTATACTGGTCGTATAGCCCTATTCGTCACTACAAGATTTTGACACTATCGCGACGACAAATGTCGTCGCCATAGGTGGCCTCTGTCGTCGTCATAGCCTATCGCGACGACATGTCGTCGCTATAGGGTTAGTAGTCATAGTTTCGTCGCAATTGGTCAAAAAGTCATTGCAGTAGACTTTGTCGCCATGCCACCTATCGCGACGAGATGTCGCTATTAATTTTTTTTTAAGTTTTTTAATTCAAAATTTAAAATAAAATATCTAACCCGGGACCATGTCGTCGCCATAGGTGTATTTTAATATAATAAATAATAAAAATGGAAAATGTATTAAATTAATAAACTATTTTATAATTTTACCTATGGCGACGACATGTCATCGCCATAGGGTTCCTGGTTAAATAATTTATTTTTTAAATTTTGATTTTTTCCAGGTTTTTTACCTAAAATTTACCCAAATCATATATGCAGAAATGAAACCTAAATATTACCAATACTTAAACGTAGATCAAACAATTCTAATTAAGTACATACCAAACAAAACTTAAAATACCAAACTAAAAATATCTTAAGTTTTTACAACCCAAACAAATTAACTTCCTAATTGTCGTCATCTTCGGCATATTCATTGTTATTGGGATTATGTTTTCTTCTTTCAAATTCATTCATCATTTCTTGCATTTCTTGCATTTCTTGCATTTCTCGCATTTGTTGCTTTATTGCTTCCATTTCTTCATTCCGATATGATCATGACCCGCTTGATTATTCATAACGAGAGATATTTTTTTACTTTTCGTCCAACACCTCTCGTGTGACCACACCTTTCTCCTAATGCAAGCTCTAAACATTGCATCTCATTAACGGGCGACTCTCCCGCCTCCATTTGCATTTGGGCTTATTGAATTTCAATTTTTGCCTGCAATTTTAAAGAATCAAAATGAAAAGGTATTAAGATTTTTATGAAATTTCGACAACGTAACTGTAACAAAATGAAAAAAAAAACATGCTAAATCATAAGTAAATATAACATAAAATTCTTAACTTTCAAGATATAAACACAACTTATCAAAACCAAACAGTTCTCAACTATGTATAGCATATAGACTATATTGGGTCAAGATCACCAAACATAATATATTAAATACATATGAACTTATGATAATAACATTCTTAACATATTAAGCTTACCCAATCTTCTTCTGCCCTTTGATTGACCCATCCTGACCCTTATCTGTAATGCGACCTCCTCCACGTTTCGATGTAACTTGGGGTCCCGTTTGTTGCTCCTATTAAAAACAATATTCATAATAGCATAAAAGAATTAATAATACATAATTAAATAATATATGTTTTCTTACCTGAAAATATCGTCTTTCAGCATATGATCGACTACCATGCAGACTTGGATAGAGTTGTTTTGCCATATTCTCTACGCCTTTTTCATAAAGGCGTTTATGTTCTTCACTTGAGAAAAACTCAACCACCCGCTCCCATGCCTCCCGACTTTGACCTTCAGGTGGATTATTTACAGCGTGCTTAATATAATCATAACCTCCATGATTTAAGAAATGTTGTTTCATATTATATTTTCTATCTCGAAATGCTTGTTGGCAATCCATATGGATATCAAGTTGGATTCCATGCCAGCTTCTAAATTAATATTCCTGCAAAACAGAATAGTTAGAAATATAATAAAGTTATGATTACTAAATTATAAATAAAAGACTACATAATACTCGCCTCTTGAAAATTAAACAATGATATCTTAAACGTATCAGGGACTTTTTCCCAAGTAGGATAATGAAAAGGAGCAGTGACAACATGATTGGATAATGCTCTAACAAATAATTGACTATTTTCTCCCTGAGCTTTAAATTGTTTTCATGTATAATCAAATTCCACGGGCAGTGGTTAGTTGTTGTTTGTAGTCCGTTTCTCATATAAATTTAAATTCCTTCCTTTTGATCGTTTTTTCTTAGCTGACGCTATATTAATATAAAAAAATCAAAAAGTTAGTAACATTTAAAATATATTTAAAATTTAAAACATTAAGTTACATGATTGGCAACTGGAAGGAAGAGTATATCCATGCCCGTGGGGATCCCTACCCCCACCGTCACCACCATGTGATCCTGCTATGGTTGAAGACATAACCTCCAATAAAATCATGTGTCACTTTAATAATAAATAGAATAAAATGTGACATTTTCATAAGAAATAAAATAAAGTGTCTTAATAGATATAATCAATCTGAGTTATCACTATAAAGATTTTCATCTTTGTTTACAAGATCATCATCGCTCTCGTCCATACTATCATTAATATCTAATGCATCTCCATCTTCTTCATCATCATTAATATAATCATCCTCATCTGAGAGATATGCATCTTCATCTTCTTCATCATCATTAATAAAATCTTCATCATGAACAAATGGAGCAACAGGCAACCAACTTAAGTCTACGACTAAATCATAATTATCATGTGAATCTCTCTCATTGTTAATAACTCATGCACTTGATTCACAAACTTCAAAATTGCTATCGACTACTAAGTTATAATCAGATGACTGATTGTCGTGCAATACATCTATCTCATTAGCAACACTAATACTAGGATTTTACAAAGCTTTCGATGATGAACATCCTCCACAACCTCCAATTGTTGGTGGCTTTAGAAGGATCTTCAAGATAAAACACTTGTTGAGCTTGTGTTGCTAAAATGTAAGGCTGATCACGAAACCATTCACGGCTGACATCGATAACAACAACGTTATTCTTTCTAATTACAGATCCCTTTCGTGATGTGTTGAACCATTTACAATGAAATAGTACAACACTGTAACCATTTATATAGTTCAACTCTTAGATGTCTTCTAGCTGACCATAAAATCGTGTACCATCTTCTCTTATTGTAACACCACTGTTTTGTGTAGTGCGTCTAATATCACGGCTATTTACCACAAATCTAACACCATTGACAATACAAGCTGTGTAAGAATATGTGCACACGGGGCCATGTGCCAATGCCTTGAGTTCTTTGTCAGGAGCCATATTGAAGTTATTATTAAGCCATGAAGAAAAATCATTTTTTACATCGCTTCAAGGGAATTCAAGTTCAAATTCACTGTGTGAGAAATATAATATTTACATTAGTTTATCATTTTAGCTAAAGTGAAACTAATAAGAACAATTTAAACCAAAAAAACTTACGATATGTAGACTTTAACTTCTTCACAATTGTTCAGCACAAACCATTGATATGATTCTTAGAATTTTCACTAAGGGAAATGATTTTCTTCTTCGAAATTGGTCGACACTGTGACGAAAAAACAGAGAACTTTCTCTTTGGAATGCCAGGATCTTCATTCCTATCAGGATGGTTAAATTTGGTTTGAATACCCTCCAAACACATAGAGCCGAATATCAATGATTTATCTGTAACATAACCCTCTCCTATTGATCCTTCAGGCTTAGCTTTGTTTCAAACATAGTCTTTCAGCTTTTTCATGTATCTTTCAAAATGATACATCCATCTTATATATACATGCCCTCCAAGAGTTGCTTCTTTAGGTAAGTGTAGAATTAGATGAACCATAATATCAAAAAATACTGGAGGATATATTTGTTTCAAATTGCATAAAATATTAACCACTTCTTTCTGTGCTTTAAACATATCATCCACATCTAGTGATCGTGCACAAATCTTTTTAAATAATGTGCAAAGGTTAATAATTGTTGTTGAAATATTTTCAGGTAAACCTGCACGGACCCCGGTCGGGAAGCCAAAGAAAGAAGAAAGAAGAAAGAAAGAAAGAAAAGAAATAAAGACCAAAGTCGAGGGACCAAACTTGCCAATACGGAAAAATCTTTGGGGGAGTGGGGGTATAAAAGGGGCATGGCAGCCCATTCTCCCCTTTTATTTTCGGCTAGAGAGAGAAAGCGAAAGTAGCAAGAGCAAAACCTAGTGTTTCTCGAAGAATCAAGCGCAAAAGTTGAGGTGTAGCGGGTTGGATTGAAGATCTACTCGACAGGGTTGTTTGTGTGAGTTCTAGGACCCCTCTTTTACATGTTTTCAACTGATTTGGGGCTGGAACACATAGTAAAACCCGTTCTTGAAGTGTGTGTGTGTGTGTGTGTGTTGAACCCGTGTGTATGTGTTTGTGTGTGATTCGAGTGGGGTTTGCTTTCGGGCTTGTGTGTGCTTGAATGGTGTTGTGGTAGGTGTTTCTAAGGTTTAGGATGGTTGATTTGAGCTTAGAACGGGTTTGGAAGGGTTTGGAGGGCAAAATTGCATATTAGGTTCGGGAAGAACTGCATTCTGCATCAGCTAAGGCTCATGCGACTGGAAGCCATGCGACCGAATGGCATGCGACTGAAGGCCATATGACCGAAAGGCATGCGACTGAGAGTCATACGCATGGAAGGCCATGCGACTAGAGTAAATGCGACCAAAGGTCATGCGACTAAGGTCCATGCGCACAGGATCCATGTGACTGAGGTTCATTCGCATGGGAGTCATGCGATTGAGGTCCATACGCCTGAGTGCTCATTCGCATAGTGTTCATTCGCCCATAGTGTTCATAGTATAGGTCCATTCGCATAGGATCCATTCGCCTAGTATTAATTCGCCTAAATGTTCAGTCGTCTGGGAAGCCATGCGACTAAAGGGTGTCCATACGCCCAAATAGGGCTCGTGCGCCCGAAAGAACATAGTTTAGCTTTCTGAATTTCGGGAAGATGTGTAGATGTAAGCTTTGACTTGGGAGGTTCCGGAGGTTCCGGTAAGTTGACTTTGGAGGTCATAGATGATATGCAGGGCATGTATGTTGATGTAAGATTGTTGCTTGTGCATGTTGGTATGTATGTGTGTATGTATGATGGTGCCTTATATGATGATGTTTGCATGTTTATGTTGATGTTCCTTATTGTGTGATTATTTTCCCATGGCTTTACGTTGAATGTTAATGAATTAAATAAAAAGTATTATGTAACGTAAAGTGGAAGATAATAAAAAGAGAAACGAAATGAAAGAATGCATGCTTTAATAAATGAACGAACGAAAGAAAGTCTTGCAAGCAAATGTATGGAGGTTCACACTCGATGAGTGTTAGCTCAACCGTGTGCGGGTTAGCTACCCCACGAGGATGCACACTGGGGCTTAATCCGTGTCATTAAGCAAATGCATGGAGGTTCACACCCAATGAGGGGTTATCAGCTCAACTATGTGCGGGTTATATACCCCATGAGGATGCACACAGGGGTTCGATCTTTGTGATTGACCATATGTATGGGGTCCTTGTCGCTTAACCCTAGATGAATTGCTTGGTGCTCTAGAGGGGGGCTAAGCACATGACAGGACCTAGATGAAAACGAAAGATAATAAAAGTACGAAATGAACAATGATGAAGATAATAACTAATATCTATGTGTATGTACGATGTGTGATCACGTTTTAAAGTTGGGTATGATTTGAAAGAAAGTAAAGCATGGTTTTAAACGAAAGTAAAGTACGTTTTATTATAAAACTAGAACTCACTCAACAACGCTGACTTTTATGTGTTTCTAGTTGGCAGGTAATGTTGCTGAGGGTGGCACATGACAACTACTCGGCTTTTTTTGGATGGCATACATTGTTATAATGCTTTTGTGATGTAATGCAACACATGCATTTTCTAATTCGATAACGATGTATTGTTTTGCAAAAAGCTTTTATAATGAAATGGAAAGTTTGTTTTAATGTTTCCACTGCAACGTTTTATTTAAGTTAATGAAAATATATGTTTTATGTGTGATGATTGGCCAGCTGTAAGCGTTCCGGGAACGGGGCCTTACAATTAGTTTCAAATTGCATTAAATATTAACCATTTCTTTCTGTGATTTAAACATGTCATCCACATCTAGTGATCGTGCACAAATCTTTTTAAATAATGTGCAAAGGTTAATAATTGTTGTTGAAACATTTTCAGGTAAACCTGCATGGACCCCGATCGGGAAGACGGTTAAGTTGTTCTAATATTTTTGAATTAGTTAATGCTTTTGGATGCTTTCTTAAATCTTTCTGGCCATTAAACAACAAGCTTTCTCTCCATTTATTACTTCTAGGAAAGAATCTTCTGTGACCGGTAAATGATATTTTATTAGTTACATGACATGAGGGTGTGTCCATGTTACACGTCGCACTTGCAAGATAACCTTTCCCACTCCATCTAGACAAACTGCTAGGAGCAGGATAATCATTAATGGTCCATAACAACGCCGCACGCATCGTGAATACAGTTTCTGTCAAGACATCTCTTATTTGTACTCTATCCTTCCACAATTGCTTCAACTCATCCACCAGAGGCCTTAAAAATATCAATTTCTTTTCCAGGTGATTTAGGACCAGGAATAAGCAAAGTTAACATGAAAGAAGACTCTTTCATACATAACCACGGTGGTGTGTTATACGTTGTTAACACGACCGGCCACATACTGTAAGTCGGACTCATGTTACCAAATAGAGTTCCTAGACCCAAACGGGTCTAAGAATCTGCAGCTAGACCCAAACAGATGTTCCTAGGTTCTTTGGCAAATTCAGAATGTCTCTTATCAAATTCTTGCCATGCCTTCCCATCTACCGGATGACGCATAATACCATCCTTTCAGCGTCCAGTGTGATGCCAAATCATATCCTTTGCTGTGAATCTGGAACTATACCTTCGTTTAAGCCGAGGAGTTAATGGAAAGTACGGCAATACTTTTTGTGCTACTTTTTTTCCTTTTGTGTTTTTATCAACCATCTGCTCTCACTACACACCCGGCAAATTTTGCAATTCTTCATTCTCTTTCCAAAACAAAGCACAATCATTAATGCAAGCATGGATGGATTCATATCCTAACCCAATCTTTTTCAGCTTCTTCTTCGCCTCATAGTGTGAAGATGGAATGTGATTTTCTTTCGGGAATGCAACCTTTAAAAACTCTAAAAGTTGATCAAACGAACTATTTGTCCACTTGTTGATTACTTTA
>BJCM01266056.1:0-25311 GCA_018326385.1 Flaveria bidentis | reverse complement strand
CTATGTTGAGTTTGAGTACTTAAAACAACTTGAACTTGAGATAGTCAAGGAAAGAAAGACAACTAAGAAGAAGCTAAGGGAAGAAGCTGCAAAATCAAGAGCTATCATCCAAAAGAGCATGAAGAAGTCTGCTGACAGGTAGAGGATGATGAGCTTCTTGAAGCTATATGGATTCTCTAAAAGGAGATTTGGCCCCATGTCTCTATCCATATGGATGAGAATATTAGGGTGATCAAGCAGAAGATCAAAAGTGGAGAGCTCATTGACTTACACTCCACTCCAAGTCAAGCTCCACCTGAAGTGGAGGTTAACTGTTACTCAGCAAGCTTCATCTTCTGATCCATAGCAGGGTCAACCTCCCTCTCCTTCTGAGCCTGAGATAGAGGAAGTCCCAACTGAGAAAGACAACAGAGATCAATCTGGTACTGTAGGCCAGTCTTCTCAATTAAAACCTGCAAAGAGAAAGAAGAGAATGGCTTCTAAACCAAAGTCAAAGAAGAAGAAGACTGCACCCTCTTCTAAACCCCAAGATAAATTAGAACATCTTGAGGATGTGCAGCCAGAGGATGCTACATCAACTCCAATTCAAACAACTCCTCTAGCATCAGGAAGACCCATCTTGTCTTGGACATACACCACAAATCCAGAAAGATGGCATGTCATTAGAGATCAAGGGACTGAAGACATTTACACATGGCAAGATATGTTTCAGTTGCCTCTGCCTAACCTCTTTGATATGAGAAGACATTTTGACAGTCTGAAGGATCCTAATCATCTTATGAAGAAAGGAATGGTGATCATCTTAATGAGGACTGTTGATATCTGAAGTCTACTAAGTGTTTTGATAGCATCAACCTAGGGGGAGTTTGTACAGATTAATGAAGAGGTTGATGCAACCTAAACATCTTAAGTCTATCCTGCATGCTGCACAAATGCATTGAAGAAGAATGCATAGGAAGTTTCACACATGCAACAAAAAATACTCTAAGTGTGAAATCTTCTGAAGCCAAGACCAATATCTTCCGAAGCAAAATATGAAGTCTTCTGAAGCCTCAGAGACAAAGTCTTCCGAAGCTTCAACTTATGAAGACAGATTTCTTCCGAAGACTTTTGACACATGCTTTATCTCATGTACTTTTCCATAAAGCTGGACAACTTTTCGTTGCATCTCTGCAAGTCACCAACTTACATGAGTTGGTGAAAAGGTCCATGCTTTTGGTAACTGTACATTGAGGTCTTGAGTCTATAACTTTTTACTTCATGTATTTTATCCTTTTTGTAATAGATAAGGATGTGAGCTATGGCCTGTCATAGTCACAAGTCAAAAGGCAATCTGCCTTTTGACTCTACAATTGATTTTTTTTGTGCTTAGTCAATTCTATCCAGCTAGCTTTCAAAGTATAGTCGACTGTAGGATGTAGTATAAGTATCTCATGTTCTTGTATCTTTCTAATATGCTTTGTAATACTTGTAATAGAACATAGAGAAAGCAATATACTGCATTCGTGAAAACCATATACTTGTGTTCTTTGTGTTCTGTCTCTTACATTACTTATGTTCTTAGTGTCTTACCTTGGTTAATCCAGTCTTACTATTTGATTAAAGTTTAGTTAATCTCCTCTTTGTGTTGTTGTGTTGTAACTGACCCCCTTCAATGATCCTGCACTTCCTGAGCATGATCTCTTGGACATAAGGAGATACTATTAAAGAATCCAAATTTGCTAATTAAGTGAGGAATGAATCTGATTTTGATGATGGTTGTAAACAAGTGAAAGATTAGGACTCATAGTAATCATTAAGTTTTGGTAGCAATATCCTAGGGGATTTTATAAGATCAATATAAATATATTAAAGGTTGACATTAACCAAAGATCCTTCATCATGCACTTAAATACTAGGAAGCACTTCGGAAGATTTGACCATGCATGTAGATAAATAATTAAGTTTCAAATCTTCCAAAGCCAAAGATAGAATTCTTCCAAAGCTAAAAATGAAGTCCTCCAAAGCTTGAACACAAAGTCTTCCGAAAATTAAAGACTAAACTCTTCTGAAGCTATATAGAAAAGCCTTGTGTCTCTAACATATTTTGACAAAAGAAGAAGACCTTTCTGCTACTAGCTCTGCAGACTCACCAACTTATATAAGTTGGTGATTACCTTTTTACTTTTATTGACTGTATAGTATGGTCTATTTGTCTGTAACTTCCTACTTTAGTACTTTTATCCTTATTGGGATACAATAGGATGTGATATATGATATGTCATAGTCACATGTCAAAAGACAATCTACCTTTTGACTTTATATTGATCTTGTTATCTAGATTAGTGTCCAGTTGGCCTGCAAAGTATGGTTAGTTTTAGGATGTAGTATAAAGTATCTTATTATATTAGTCTTAGGACTAAGCTTTATACCAATTGTAAAACACTTGAGAGTAAATAAAAAGTTCGATGAGTTGGATAGATTGGTCCCTTATTAGTTCAACAATGAGGAAAAAAGGATGAACTACTACATCCAAGGTTTAATATAAAAAGAATGCACATGTATGTCAAGGAAAACAACCCAAAGATATTTGAATCCCTGGTGGAACTGAGTGAGATTATGTTTGATAATATGGTGGAGAAATCTAATGATGAAGAACCAAATAAGAAGTGTGTTAGTGGTGTTATGATGACCATGAGACTAGATCCGGGTCCAAGTTTAAGAATATGAAAGTGAATAACTATAGATATGGTAGGATGTGTGGAAGATGGCATGTGGACAACTGCAAAGCTAACAAAAATATTTGCTATGCTACGAGAAGATGGACCATTTTGCAAAATATTGCCCAGAGATGAAAAAGTATTGTAATTGTTATGACACCAAACATTCCAGGCATGACTATAGGAAAGCAAAGCCAAGTGGTTCAAGTGGTGAGAAGGATGACAAGAAAGATGGTGACAAGGGTAAAACGAAAGCTAAGGCATTCATGATGATAATAGAGGAATCCAAGAGCCATCTTTATGTTGTTTTAGGTATGTTCTTGGTTAATGATGTCCTTGGTTTTATTTTGTTTAACTCTAGGGAAATATTTTATTGCTTTTATATTGTGTAAAGTGCTTAATAGTCATGGTAAAAAGACAGATTAGGCCATTTTATAAAGGCAATAGTTGACTATAACATACAGTTGAAAGGTCATGAATTCTCCGCTCTGTTACATGTTATGAATTTATATGGGTTTGATGTATTAATATGTATGGATTTGTTAGGCACTTATGGGGTTCAGAAAGTATCTCATAGAAAGAAGATATGTTTGACATCTTTTGATGGTAGTCTAGTTACGGTATATGGTGATAAAGTAAGCATGGTACCAAAGATTTTATAAGGCGTAGGTGCAAAGTTGATATGGTATTAAAGGTGCTAAAGTTCAAATGATAGAGTTGAAAAATGAACATATGGTGTGTGCTTTCCTCAATCTATTTCCTGACGACCTTTCCAAAGAACCAGCTCATGAGGAGATAGAGTTTCAAATCAATTCATTTTTAGGAGCTCAATTTGTTGCCAAAGTTTCATATCATCTGGCTTAATAAAATATGAAAGAGTAACTACAGGAACATCTCAGTAAGGACTCATCGAACAAAGAATTTATGCATTGTGTGCTCTTATGCTATTTGTAAAGAAAGATGGGAGTATTCGTATGTTCATTAACTATAGTAAACTGAATAAATTCACAATAAAAAATAATTAAAAGTTATTAGTTTTGATGATACAAGTCGCAAATTGGTTCTCGAGGATCTACTTTAGTTTAGGTTATCATCTATTAAAGGTAACGAGCACGACATACCAAATATTGCATGTCAGACGAGGTATGCACGGTATGAGTTTCGTGTAATGTTGTTTCGTCTAGCAAATGGTCTTGTATCCTTAAAGGATATGATTTATCATCCGATATTTGGCATATTAGTGATATCATATCCTCATGTACTTGAGGAATGAGGTAGCCTACCCTTGGTACATTCATGAAGTGATAGAAAACCTAAGAAGATAAAAGTTGTATGAAATGTTTTTCAAAGTGTGTGTTTTGGCTACAAATTGAAATCTCTGGAGCATGCAATAAACTTAGATGGGATTGTGATTGATCCACCCAAAGTTAAAGAAGTTATGAAATGGAGTTCTCAATAAGTGCCATCCGAAATCTAAAGCTTCTTCGAGTTGACAGGTTAGTATATAAGGTTTATCCAATATTTCTCGAGGATCACCTTACCATTAATGAAGGTAACAATATAAATATGTATACTTTGTATCGACAATAGTAAAAAATATATGTTCTAAATTTAAAGAAAAGGTTGACACATAAACTAGTGTTTATATTACCTAAAGGAGTTGAAGACTTGCTAGTTTACTCAAATGCTTCATTGCATTCTGACGTAAAATGGCAAAGTAATAGCTTACCTTCTTATCAATTGACGACTAATGAAGTCCGTTGGATCTGAAAAGAGTATGAATGTTAAGATTCGGTATCATCCCGGTAAAGCTAATGTCCTAGCGGATGTACTTAGCCACAAAGAGAGACATGAACTGATGTTGGTGATATCGTTTAAGTTGATTATGGCAACTAAAATTATAAATTAAATCGGTGAAGCCTAGAAAGATATTGTGAAATCCAAACAAATTAATGTTGAAGGAATGAAAGTAAAGGTCGCAAATTTAAAGGAAGCATTAATGGTGTCAAAACTAGATTCAAGCACTAGTGGATTCTTGGCTACAAGGATCTTAGAATGAGAATCTTAGTTGAAGCTCAAAAGACTCTCTACTCAACTCATTTAGCGTCTTTAAATATGTGTTATGATTTAAAGAAGAACTATTGGTCACATAGGATGAGGGATGACGTGGCCTAAATTGTGTTAAAATGTTTAACATGTGTCCAACCTAAAGTTGAGCATGAAAAGTTGTATGTAAATATTTGACGTTTGGATATCCGTAAAATAAGATGCCAACATATAATGATGGACTTCATATTAAAGTTGGCAAGCACATCTAAAGGTCATAACACAATTTGGGTTATAGTAGATAGATCAAAAATGAGTTCTCAATTTTTACCAATTTAGAAGACATATAACTCAAAGTGGTAAGTTGAGCTATTTATTAAAGAAATAGTTGCTCGAGATATATTACTGGTGTTGATTGTGTCTGATAGAGACAAGTGATTTACCTCATTGTTTTGGAAATAGTTTCACGATGTGATGGGAACAATATTGCATGTTAGTAGAATATACCATTCGTAGATAGATTACCATTCTAAAAATACCATTGAAACATTTGTATACATGCATCAGGCATGTGTCATTGATTGTGTTTCCATCTAGGATAGTCATCTACCATAAATAGAATTCTCATATTATGATAGTTAACATGTTTGTATTCGCATGCATCCATATAAGATGCTTTACGGTACGAGGTGAAACCATCATATGTTGTGTTGAATTCTTGCATAATAAATCTGGAGGCATAGAAGTTATTATGCCTATGAATGAAAAGTTATAAAAGATTAAAGCCTACAAGAAAGCCACTAGAAAAAAAAGAATTTGTATGAAGACAAACGATGAAGATTGATATAGTTTAATGTTGGTGATAAAGTGATGTTGAAGGTCTTGCCTTGGAATAGGATCATCCAAGTAAAAAAGCAAGTCAAGTTGAATCCTAGGTTGGATTGAATCTCCGCAGGCTTAAACCTTTCCTTGTCCTCAAGGAAGTCAAGACTAAGAATAACTCGAGAAGTGAAAAGAGAACAGATAGTTACATAATTAGGATATTGGCAATACCAATGTTAGCTCCATGTACAAAGTATGAGCATGAAATCATCATATTATGCTAATTTCAGCTTTCGTGGAGAAATTGGGCTTTCAAGAATTTTATAAACAAATGTGTCTAATTTGCTAGTTACGATCCTCTAACCCTTAAGTTCCGGATTTATCATTTCATATCAATTAGTCCATGTTAAATTAGTCATTTTAGTGTGCTAACACCTTTCTTCACACGATGGAAACCTCTCTAACCTCAAGGACTATAGAGAGCAAGTGGCCAAGTTTTCACCACACGAGATCACAATTGATTTTTCTATTATTGTGGCTTATTTATCATATAACTAACTTCTTTTTCCCCTTTCTTTTTCTCTTTTTTCTCTAATTTTTTTAATTTTTATTTATTTATTTATTTTATCAGATGGACTCGGCTCTCAACCTACTTTTTGCTAGGTCTTAGTCTCCTTGTGTTATTAGAATGATATTAGGCACACATGGCTATTAGTTATTTTATCCTTATAAACCCAAGAACAAATGGCACTATCACAATAGAGCACATCTGTCTATTTATTACTATCAACCAAATGTACACTAAACCTACGTTTAGCATAATAAAGGCGTAATATCGTTTTTCATGTTATTCTCAAAATCTTTCTAGAGGCTATAGAGGTGTTACCTTCTTCTTCTTTTTTTGTTTAATTATTTTTTTTTCAATGTAATGCGTACCTAATATTACCATGACCATGATTAACTAAAAGCAATGCAATCCTAATATCACCATGACTATGATGCAACCCAAAATGCAATATGTAATTGAATGATAAGTAAGACAAAAAGAAATTAAAATTACCTCTCCACAAGCTTTGAATTCAGTGTCGCCCTCGAGGCTTGGAGTAGAGAGTGCCAGGGAATTTACTGAGGTGGTTAATGTGGTGGACGGGGAGGGTATCTAACATGGAGGTCGACGACCCATCTCTTGTTGGTGATCATACATGAGGCGTAGCATGGCCCCTTGGTCGTGGAGTTCCCCTCGAAGATGACGAATGTCTTGGCGAACTTCGGCTAGCATGGTATCAAACGAGGTGAAACGGGCCATGTACTCCTCATGATGGTCTGTTGGTGGAGGAGTGGGCTGATGCGTTTCCTGCGGCACGATTATCTTCTTTATTCACATCATCAGCTTGATTTCCATAACATTGTTGATAGTTCCCTTGGAGTAGCCATTGTGTTGCTTTCACCGGTTCAGTTAAAGATAATAAATGATGAGTGTCTTTGGAGATAATCAGGATTCTTTGCTTCTGAGTTCCTTTCAACCAAATCTGAGTGTGAAAAATAGATTTTGAACAACTGTATTTTCTCCATTTGAACCATGTCGAGGTATCACTGCCCTTTTGATCTTTCCAAGGCAATTGGTAGACAAAGATTGGCTATGTTATGGCATCTAATGATGGTGATAGTGGAACCACAATGAATCTGTCTGGTTGTAGATTACGCCACGTGTAGCAGAGGTAAAGGGCAAAAGTTGGCTTTTGTGGCTATGGGTTGATTATACACCGTAAGAGATAGAACTCAAATTGGATGATGCATCCGGTGTCTTTTCAAGCATCTATGATGTTAGAGAGGAGCCTATTTGCAACTTGAAGTGTTAGATGTACGATATGGGATGCCTTTGCATTAGTGGCAACGTACATCCATTTATCCATAATGGTTGCCCAAAAGTCTCTAGCATCGAACTTGTGATGAGTGGGTGCGTCATGTGCAAAGTTATCCCGAATAGGAGCGCTAAATACCACATATTTGATTAATAGTTAGATTGTAGGAGTCGTTGAACAATCAAAAGTTTAGCACATCATCTTTGAATTCAACCGAATTTAAGAACTCGGTGGTCATTCGTTTGTAGCCTTCATCATCCTAGTCAAACAATCCTTCCCACCTGATGTTGGTGAATACTTTCTTAACACCACTAAAAACCCCCCAATTACTTTCATGGCATCATCGTCTGCAAATCTAGTGTTAACCATAACATGTTTGTGTAGAGCATTGAACCTTTTTCATTGATCCTCATCAATGAATACCAGATTATCATCGTTGGGTGTTGTATTATAGATATTGGGGTTCGTCGCCACGTGTCAATTTCTTAATGGCTAGAAGATGCTTCCTATCATGTGCGCAAAGCGTATTACACGTGTCTGGACACCGAAGCTGTTAATGGGATCTGTGTTTTCTTTTGAACCATTCTGATTTGTTGGTTGTTAGCCTTGCATTAGTAACCAAACCTTCAAATTGATATTGAATGTTTGTTGAGTTATCCCAAAACATAACTGCAGGATCAATATATATCACTTAACACTTTGTTTTCTCTCAAACTCACTTAGACTCACACTGTTTGATGAAGCAGAATCTCTCAAAGAGTTGATTATAATATACTAAGTAACTTAATAACAAAAAGAAATAATTTTCAAGGTGCTTGTATATATTACTTCTCAACTCAAAGTTTACAAGACTCTTACAAGCATGATACAAGAGTTAAAATGAGAAACTATATATACTATCACCTACATCCGGTTATACTTTGATACCAGCTGGATTCTCTAACTAAAGTAGATACTAAAAAGCTATAGTTAAGGTATCTTAGATAATGTCTTATCTAAGATATGGTAGTCATGACATGTCCATGACTTACCTTTTGTCACCAACTAAAGTTGGCAATTGTACTAACATATAAAAGTGAATAATGGAATAAAGTATGGTCAACTCCATGGCCTTTTGGGAAAATGTCATGCAGTATAAGAGGTCTGCAGGGGAGTGTTAGATAACCATACTTATGTCCACTGTCCATTGCAACATCTTCCGAAGGTTAATTGGCTTTGGAAGAACAAGTTCTTCCAAAGCCATTTATACTTCCGAAGAGTCTGCTTCTTTCGTGGCTTTAGGAATTCTACATTAGAAGTCATTGTCTTTGAATTCTTCTAAGTCTTGAACTTTGAAAGAAAAGACTTTGCCTTTGGAAGTTGGAGCTTTTCCTTCGGAAGTTGATCTTACACTTTGTCTTCGGAAGAACTCCATTCCTTCGGAAGTTCCAAACTTAGCTTCGGAAGTCCTTTATAAGTTGCACCAAAATAGTCTAAGTGTTTGGTTTTAGTTGCACCAGCCTTTCTAGATCCAACAATGACAATGGTTAGAGAATTCAAGCAGATTCACTAAATAGAGCATATAAACTAAAATCAAACCCAATAGACCAACAACCACTAGCCTAATACCATTTATACACTTCAACCATGTTCTAGGTGAGAAGAAAACATACCTCTAAACTCTGTTTTTGAATATACAGATGACAATTAGTGAATCTAAAATTAAATTGACCTAGTGACAAAGATACACCCAACTTGATTGGTAGCACAAAATTCAATCTTTAAGATACTTACCTGGAGTGAAAAAAAGTTGAATGTGTTGAACAATAGGGCTAATAGGTTGTGCTGTAAGTTGATCGGCGGCGATGGTAGAGGGTAGATGGTGGGTGATGTGATGGTTAGTGGTGGAGGTGATGGTGTTTACCGATCGAGTGAGAGAAGGCGGCCAGAACATGGTGGTGCACAGTGGTGGTCGTCGGTGATGTAGCAGTGGTCAGCAGTGTGGTGGTCGGCGTGGGGCAGAGGATGGGTAAACGTGGGGTAGAGGCAGTGGGGTAGAAGTGACAAGGGGAGTCAAAGTTTAGGATTAGGGCTTCTCAGTTAGAAATAAATAAAACCTCCCCTTTGAGTAGCTCAACGCGGTCGTGTTTAATTTTACACGATCATTTTAATGTTTTAGAATTTCTAAGTTAAATAGAAGCCTAACGCGGCTATTTTTAATTGTTGTCAAGTACTTTTACATGGTCGTTTTAACTTACAGTTTGACACCGTTTTTTTATAAATAAAAGAAAGATAGAAATAAAACAAAACGTCTTTGGCTAGACATAGTCCTTATTAATGCTCGTTGTTTGGATTCTCCAATTCCATGAAGTCACTTTTTTTCTTTTTAGAACACTTCATAAATCAATTTTAATCAATGTCTGTTCACTTTAAACGTTTTTCTTGTTTTCTCACTTGTAATTTTCACTACTCCATGAGGAAAAACATTAGTAATAACAAAAGGTTCGACCTAGCGGGACCATAATTTTCCAGGAAATAACTTGAGTTTTGATGAGAATAATAAAACCTTTTGACCTATGCTGAAAGATTTTCAATAGTTTACCTTACCATGATATGCTTTGGTTTTGTCTTTGTAAATTCAAGAGTTCTCAAAAGCATTGTTATGAATTTCTTCCAATTTTTGAATTTGTAGCTTACGGTAAATCCCGGCATCATCAATCGTCATGTTGAATTGCTTAATGGCCTAAAAAGCGTTGTGCTCTAATTCAACTGGATGATGACAAGCCTTTCCATATACAAGACAAAAAGGTGACATAGCTATGGGTGTTTTGTAGGCGATGCGATATGCCCACAATGCGTCATCCAAACGCAAGCTCCAATCTTTACGATTTGGGTTAACTGTCTTCTCAAGTATCAAATTTATCTCCCGATTAGAAATCTCGGCTTGACCATTCGTTTGTGGATGGTAAGACATTGACACATGATGTGTAACGCCATATTTATTGAAAAGTGCTTCGATCGTCTTGTTGCAAAAGTGTGATCCTCTATCGCTTATGAATGCCTTTGGCACACCGAACCTACTAAAGATATTAGTTTTAATAAAACCTGAAACAACTTTAGCATCTCTAGTCCTTGTGGCTTTTTCCACTACCCATTTAGAGACATAATCCATGGCTAATAATATATAAACGTTACCAAACAATGATGGGAAGGGACCCATAAAACCAATGCCCTATACATCCAAGATTTCACGTACATGAATGGGTGTGAGGGGCATTTGATCTTTTGCTTTCAGGTTACTTGTTTTCTAACATCATTCACAAGATTTGCAAAACATGTATGAACGAATAAATATGCTTGGCCAATAGAAACCTGAATCGAGTACCTTGTGTGTCATCCGTTTTGGGCCAAAATACCCACCACAAGCTTGTGAGTGACAAAAATCTAGAATAGAAGTTACCTCACTCATGTCGTCGCATCTTCTTATAACTTGATCGGCAAAAAAATTTCAAAGGTATGGTTCATCCCGAACATATATTCTTGCTTCCATTTTTATCTTGTGTTTTTTAGCATGGGAAAGGTCAGAGGAAAAAGTATTTGCCAATTTGTAGTTTATAATATCAGCATACCAAGGAATGCTGATTTGAGTAGCAAATAGATGTTTATTCGGGAATGAGTCAATTAAGGGCATTGGTTCCACATTGTTTATTATCCTGCTTAGATGATCCGCCACAAGATTTTCTTTTCCAATTTTGTCTCTAATATCCAAGTCGAATTATTAAAGTAAGAGCACCCATCTGCTAAGTCTCGGCTTGGCATCCTTTTTAGTCATAAGGTATCTCAAAGCTGCATGATCAGAATATACAATTACTTTAGTACCCAATAGATATTGCCTAAATTTCTCTAAAGCAAAAACAATAGCTAAAAGCTCCTTTTCTATGGTTGAGTAATTGCTTTGAGCATGGTCCAAGGTTCTTGAAGCATAATAGATCACATGTGGTACTAGATCCTTTATTTGACCCAATACCGCTCCTATCGCATGGTTGCTTGCATGACACATGATCTCTAATGGCAAACTCCAATCTGGTGATTGGATTATCGGTGCACTAGCCAATGAAGTCTTCAAGGTATCAAAGGCTTGCTTTCATGCCTTGGAAAACTCAAATTCTACATCTTTTTGTAGAAGCTCATACATTGGTCATGTTATCTTGAAAAAATCTTTGATAAATCTTCAGTAAAAAGAACACACTTCGTGCACACTATTAGGATAAGGTAAGGATTTAATAACATCAATTTTTGCTTTATCAACCTCTAAATATTTTTAAGAGACAACATGACCTAAAATAAGACCTTGGTCAACCATGAGATGACATTTCTCATAATTTAAAACAAGATTAGTCTCAATGTATCTTTTTAAAATCTTAGTTAAGTTTTCCATATATACTTTAAAAGAATTTCCATACCCGGTGAAATCATCCATGAAAACTTCGCTTTTCTGCTCAACATAATTAGAAAATATACTTACCATGCACCTTTGGAACGTGGTGGGTGCATTGCAAAGCCTAAAGGGCATCTACCGATATGCAAACGCGCCAAAAGGACATGTAAACAGTGTTTTCTGATGAAAACCATAATACCCATCTAAGAAACAATAATGGGACTTACCTGTTAATCATTCCATCATTTGATCTATAAATGGTAGTGGAAAGTGGTCCTTGCGAGTTGAGGCGTTTAGCTTTCTATAGTCAATACACACCCTCCATCTATTTTGGACATGAGTGGGAACAATTCACCTTGTGCATTTTCAGTCACAGTTATACATGTTTCCTAGGTACAACTTGCACGGGACTTACCCACCTGCTAGAAAAAATGGGGTAGATCACACCCGCAATTAGCAACTTTAGAATCTCCTTCTTCACAACCTCCATCATTGGAGGATTCAATCTTCTTTGTGCTTCTCTTGTTCGCTTGTAATTTTCCTCCATGAAGATTCTGTGCATGCAAAATGATGGGCTCAAACCTTTTATGTTGGCTATGATCCACCCAATTACTTCCTTATATTACTTGAGTGTGTTGATCAACTCCTTTTCTTTCTCACTTATCAACTTATTAGATATGATTATCGTAAAAGTTTCTTCTCTCCAAGGTATGCATACTTTAGATTATTAGGGAGGGCTGTCAGCTCTAGCTTGGATGCCTGCAAAATAGAGGGGAGAAGCTTTTGGTTAGTAATTTGAAGTTGCATTTTCTATAATTCATACCTTTCTTTCTTTTCTTCTTCCATAAATGTTACTACTTCCATCAACTCCTCCCCAAGTTTGAACTTTTCAGTAAGCTCTTTTGTTGTTACTTCATCAATGCTTCTATTTAACACCATTGCTAGAACATCATGGTTAGATAACTAAAAACAATCATCAGTTAAAGGTTCAATAACATCTAACCATTTCAAAGAAGAAACATCACTTGGATATCACATAGCATCATATATATTAAAATGGATAACCTCACCATCAAATTCCATTGAAAAAGTGCCACTATAAACATCAATTTTTGATTTTGCGGTTTTCAAAAATGGTATTTTGGGTATACTATGGAACTTGAATTCGAGATATCATCATATTTCATGTCTAAAACATAAAAATCAATTGGAAATACCAATTCATTCACTTGGACTAATACATATTTTAGGTATACTATAGAACGATCGGCCAATTGAATGACTACCCTGGTCCTCTTTAACGCTCCTACATTAAGTGTTTTATAGAGTATGGTAGGATGTTAATGGAGGCTCCAAGGTCGAGCATGGCTTGAGCTATGCTAAGATTCTCCAATTTTCAAGGAACCATAAAGACACCCGGATCCTTACACTTTGGTGGTAATCTTTTTGTAAAACTGCAGAAATATTTTCACCTACTTTGACTATTTCATTACCCTTAAGCTTTTTCTTTGATGTGCGAAGTTCTTTTAAAAACTTAACATATCTAGGAACTTGTTTTATAGCATCAAGTAATGGTATGTTTACCTCTACCTTACGGAATGTGGTAAGGTATGTTTACCTTTACCTCTACTTTGACTATAGTTATGTGGTATTCCTTCTCTAATGATGCCTCAAACCATTTCGACATCTTCCTCGGGTTGACATACAAAAGATCTAAGCATGCCAGGCGGTTGAGCTCAAAACTAGGAAGAGTCTTCAGATCATGAGGATATCTAAAGTACTCGATCCCCTTCTCTCTCTTAACTGCATAGACTTCCAAGTCTTCAAAATATGCCCACATTATAATCTTGCCTGACACTTTCTAATGTCTTTTGACTCTGTAGAGTTTGGTGTAGGCATTTTGCTTTGGCGGCGCGCGTTGGGCTTTAATTTCAGCAAAACAATCGGCCCATTCAGCTTTCTTTAAGTCGACATTAGCGCCTGAAGCTTGGGTTTGGCTTTCATCTTTTCCTTTCTCTTTTTCCATCTCCTCCAGCTTCTCAAAAGAGGCACTGCCAAAAGTATCACCCAAGTTGGGGATAACATTACCTTCGTGGTTAGTGTACTCTGGATAATGATCATTTGTGACATCCTCTATCTCTATCTCACCCACATCTTTCAGCTCATCATCACTCACAACATCAACTTCTGGAGCATCTTTGGCAAGCTCATCAGGATTAAGTCTGAACATTTCAGGGAGCTACTCGTCTGATAGATCATGGATGATCTCTCTTTCCTCCGGAGTGTAGCTCATAGATTTTCTGACAATCCCTTGCAAGTCAAGAATCATGGTAGTTGAGTCTTGACTTGCTGAAAGGGGATGACATCATACTCATCTTGTTGTTAAGTTTCATCTGGTTGATTAAACATTTAACACATAACACACAAGTCATTAATCAAGGCATTTTAACATAAACAAACATAGATAATCATTAATTACATTAATGGAATATATAATCAAGTACAAAAGTTTTAAATACAAAGACATCTAATCATTACTTTTTTCTTGATCTGTCGTCTCTTCAGCTTGAGGAGCTGAGGACGAGGCTCCTTGATCTTGGTTTCGCTTTGTGCCCCTCTCCTGAGCTTGAGTGGAGGCTGATGCAGCAGCATCACATTCTTGATCATCATCATCCTCTTTATCTTTTACTCGGTCCTCCTTCATCAACATCTTCTTCTTCATCAGATTCATCTTCATCATCCACATCATCATCCTCATCATCATCATCCTTAATCTTTAACGGATCACTCTTTGATCCCTTAAAATTTAGCAATATCTTCTTATTCTTCTTCTCAAGATCCTATATCCTCTTCACTGAAGCCAACACCAGCTCATTTTGACATTTTAGTGCGTGGTGGGCTCGGCCTAACGCTCTCTCAACTGAGTGTTCTTCTCACTTAATTGAGCGATTTGCTTTGCTTGACCCGCATTCACCGCCATCAGCTGATTGATTTGAGTAGCCCTCAGATCATCAGTAGCAATAAGCTTTAGCACCATCCCATTTAGTCTAGCCAGCTGCTCCTCTAGCCCGACCATGGATAGAGTAGGTTCGGTTGTGAATGTGGATTGGGTGGAGGGACCAAGTGGTTGTGGTAATGGTGGATGTGGTAAATATGGGAGGAAGGATGGGAATGGATTGTGGAGGAGTAGGTGTATGAGTGGTGGATGGAGTGTTGGCTGTGGTAGTGGGTGTGGTAGTGATAGTGGGAGGAGTGGTAGTGGTAGTAGTGGTGGGAGGAGTGGTAGTGGTAGTAAGAGCTGTGGTGGTGGTGGTAGGAGTGGTGGTTGTGGTAATGGGTGTGGCAGTGGTGGTGGTGGCAGAAGATGTGATCACAGTAAACCTTGGCCTTTTACCCTTTTTGCCATAAGGTTGGGCTATTCTCTTCTTCCTGGAGCCCTTTGCTGCAGAAGCTCCCCCTTGGCTGATGGGCTGGTCAGGTATATAGGTAGGTTACATGAGTATCATCACTTGCAGTACTGGGCGTCCATTGACCGCCTCTATACCCTTCTCAGTGGCCACAGCCCCGCTCAACTGTCCTCACTAATGGCTCATCATCTGACTCCACCTCTTCATCTATCAAGAAGTCTCGGTGGAAGGCAGCCCTCTTTGTTCCACCAGGTGCCTCACCACCTTGACCCTGATAATGATCGTCATCATCATCGTCTTCTTCATCTGTGGGTTCCATGATGGGCTCAACATCCGAGTCACTGTCATTGTGACGCCACTTCTTGCGAGAGGACGCCACATTCTCCCCGTTGGCCAAATGACTAAACAGTCTCCTTACCGGGGGCTTTACCTGCTTCCCCCGGTAGACCTTCATCCTACCCAACGTAGTATCATCCATAACCTCTAGAACAACTGCATCATCCTTCTCTTTCGGTAGCAGAGGAAGCTTCTCGTCAATAATCATCTGTAGAAACCTTGGGTACATGCAGAAGCTTTCCTTGCCCTTGGCCTCGAGGTTCTCGATCATGTAGGATATCATGTGGGAGAAACTGAACGGGTGGTTCAGTACTAGAGCAACATATGCGTTCTAGATTTGATCTGACATCTCGTCGAATCCTCCTCTCCTTGACGCTAAGCACTTAAGGATGACATGGGCCAAGTACTTAAATTGGGGGCACAGGTTGCTCTTCTTGAGCACACCTGCGTTGATGTCCCTAGTGTACTTCATCCTCAAAAAGCATCCCCGAACGGTCAGATGATGTAGCTTGGTTGGGTGGGCACCATTCTCACCCGGATCCAGGACTCGCCTTAGATCTGCTGCAGTAATACTAATCTCCTGTTCGAAGATCGAGCTCCGGATACTATGGGGCTCTGTGGACCTGTCAACTGTAGCACCTTCCCAGAAGGTCTGCTGTAGCGATCTGTATGGTGTTCAGGGTGTAGATATGCCCTTGAAGATCCTGGATCTCCTTAGAAAGGCTATGATGCCAGCAAACTCAGAAACATTCCAAGTAGTAGCATCTAAGCGAGCACAGATATTATGCTTGGTGCTCATCGTCCATTTGACAGTGATGTTGCTGTAACAGAAGAAACATATACAGTAGAGTTGTGTATAGGAGATGATAGTTGAAACTTAAATTATTTTTGATCAAACTGGTTCAATCATGCGATTGAACCATACGATTGGGTTCAGATGTGCGATTGAGCCTGTGGTTGAGTTCAGTCGTGCGATTGAGCTTGCGACTAAACTTAGTTGTATGTTAAGCCATTGAATCGTGCGCCTGGCTCAATCGTCTGATTGAGGTTCATACAGAGTGTCTATTCGCATATTTCTCTGTTCGATACTCCAACCTTGAATCTTGGTCAAAACTTTATGTTAGACTTTGTGTTTAGACTCATTAGATTCGTAGGGACTCTAAATATCACTTAATGTCCTTTATATCAACGATTATGTCCATTTAAGTGTTCTATTTGAAGAGTTATTCTCATTTCTTGATTTTAATCGATTAGGTCATTTAGGGTTTGATTACACCGGTCATTATTGTCGATTTCAGTCTCACAATACTTGTAGATGAATGAGAAATCAGTTAAGATCAGAATCAGTGAGTAATCAAAGTAAAAGAAATTTAGGCAGAGTGTTTGTGTATGAGAAGTTTTAGAGAGCTTTGAAGGGTGGTAAGGAATGCGACCGACTCACCCCTATATTTATACTGTTTTAAAGTTCAGTCATGCGACTGGACCCATACGCATGCTTCATTCGTGCGACTGGGGTTCAGTCATGCGACTGGCTAAGACTTCTTCATCCATTCGTACGATTGGTTCATTCTCGTGATCTAATCATATGGATGCCCAAACTCATGGTCCAATCATGTGATTGGCTCATAGTTATGGTCCAATCGTTCGATTGGCTCATACTTATGGTCCAATCGTGCCACTGGCTCATACTTATGGTCCAATCGTGTGATTGGCTCATACTTATGGTCCAATCGTGCGATTGGTTCATACTTACAAACACTTAAACTTTTACCTTTTGATATCTAACATTATGAACACCGATCATCTCAGACATGATCCTTTTAATTTAAAACCATTTGATAACCTAGGATGTAATCCTTTTAATTTAAACCGTTTGATCACCTCAGACGTGATCCTTTTTATTTAAAACCGATTGGTCACCTCAGACGTGACCACTTTTAGTGAGTGATTCATAGATTTTATCTAGTTGTATAGTCTGACTTTTACGTTACAAAAGACTAGAAAAACAAAAGAAACAACTTGAAATTAAAACAAACAAAACATATTTTTGTGTTTTTAATTTGAGATGGATTGAAATATTTTAGAAAACATGTAATAGATTTTATTCCTGGACAGAACAGTTTCAAGTTAATTTGATCATTTCTGGAGAGATTCAATTATGGAATCATACATGTATATCATAATCATTTGTGACATTTTAATAAACACTTTGATGCTAGATTCTTGTTTTGTCCGAGAGTCAATAGCACTTTCAGGAAATCATACTAGAGCTATAAGATGCACACAATGATTTTGAAAGTCAAGAGTTGCAGCCATGATGATTGTCAATATATTTGTCTACTTAAATCCATACACATATTTTTGACTCACATTGCTGATGAGTTAGGTTTGATTATTTCAACAAACATTTGTGGATCCCACACTTATATGGTAATCAACATTCGTCAGGAGATTTTTGAGGGGTCTACGGGTATATTTCAAGAAGAAACTATTCTAAGAGCTTTCAAAGAGATGCCAAGCCTCAGGTCAGTGCCATCACTCAGCAGAGAGGCGCAAACAACAATGAATTCTAGAATATATAGGTTATGCTTATCCTCAGGTCAGTGCCACCGCACAGCAGAGAGACACACAACCTATCTTCTTGTTAGAGCATTTATTTTTCTTTTGCGCATAACGCACCAACAACATAACTTATTAGCTTGATTGCATTTAGCAGTTTTTCCATGTGCTTTGCTCATTTTTATGGTCATCCGCATACATTTGTGGCGTTTATTTTTCTCGTCACACCTTATTGGAAATGCGTTGATTGTGTTAACCAAGGATAAGATGGGAACCCACAGCAAGTTGAACAACTTAGTTTGAATTTAAATCACCAATGAGGTCTACTCATCTATTATGTTGAATCTACCGACACATCATATAATGAACTAGCAACCTCTAGGTCTACTTTCTCTATGTTGCCTCAGTAGCAGACTAGTTTTACTATCATATTTCCTTTTATTTTGCTTAGACTTCTCAGACTTTTACTTTGAATTTTGCATCTTGATCATTTAAGTCTTTTTAAAGTCCCAAACAATTTGTTCCCTGTGTACTATCATATTGCATAAATTTTAAATCAAAATCACAGATTTGATTTCATTTCTTTTAGCTAATCTATCCTCCCCCCACGTTTTTTTCTTTTTTTAAGTAAATAAATACTGTATTAAATTAAATACTAAACTAAACTATTCTCCCTCTAAAATTCTAAAAACAAAAATCTTTTTGTGTTTTCGGATTTTAATAGATAGGAAAATAAAATAAATGAAAATAAAGACGAAACTAAGAAAAACTTGTCGGACAACGAACTTTCTTCTTCTTGAATCACATCACTTTTCTTTTTCACGCCATTAACCTCAAAAAGATATAAAAACTTCGGTTTATCAAATTCTTTTGTGTAGAGGTTGGTGCGTTGAAAATCCGTATTAATTTTAACAACATCTATTAATTGTTGTTCCAAATAGTCACGTATAAAGTGATATTTAAAACCGATGTGTTTTGTTTTAGGGTGTTGGACCGGATTTTTGGTGACAGCAATAGCAACAGAATTATCAACAAAAATAGGGGTGTTAGAAAATTGCAAACCGTATGCATTTGTTGTTGAATCCAAATGATTTTTGAATAGCAACTTGCAGCAGCAACATATTCAGCTTCACATGTTGACTGATGCCTGCTTCTTACACTGCCAGGTGACTAACCATCTACCAAAGAACTAACATCCCGCAAATGTTGACTTGTAATTCATCTTACAACCACCATAGTCTGAGTCACTATACGCTGTAAGCTCAAAGTCATCATCATGAGGATCCCACAACCCAAGTGTTGGATTACCCTTCAAATAAGGACAAATCCGTTTAACGCCGATGAGATGGTTTACTTTTGGTTTTGCCTGATATCTAGAGCAGAGACATGTTGCTTACATAATATCAGGACGAGAGGTTGTGAGCTACATTAGGGATCCAATCATTCCTCTGTACATGGTGGCATCAACCAGATCACCATTTTCGTCAGGTGCCATGTCATGGTTCATGGCAAGTGGAGTTCTAGCAGCTGAAGCATTCTCCAGGTCAAAAAAATTGAGGATATCACCTACATTTTTGGACTGATGCATGAAGATTCCTTTTGGTGTCTGATCTACCTATAATCCAAGAAAGAACTTCATCTCCCCCATGGCACTCATCTCAAACTCTACTTTCATTACAGATTCAAATTCTTTACATAATTATTCATTTCTGGAACAGAATATTATGTCATCCACATATATATGTTCCAGCAGTAAATCGCCATCTTTTTCTTTGATGAATAACATGCAGTCAATAACCCCTCTGCGAAAGCCATGTTTCACTAGATAAGTTGAGAATTTTTCATACCAGGCTCTAGGGGCTTGATAGATTCCGTAAAGAGCCTTATCCAGTTTATAAACTCTATCCCGATGATAAGGATCCTCAAATCTTTCGGGTTGACTGACGTAGACTGTCTCACGGATTTCACCATGAAGGAATGCACTTTTTACATCTAGTTGATAAAGTTTAATCTTCATGTAGGATGCATAGGCTAGAAAGATACGAATAGCTTCCATCCTAGGCACAGGTGCAAACACTTCATTGTAGTCAATGCCTTCGACTTGTCTAAACCATTGAACCACAAGTCGAGCTTTATTTTTGATTATTACCCCTTGATCATCTTTTGTTACACTTCAAGACCCATTTAGTTCCAATCACCTTAGCACCTTTTGGTCTATCCACAAGGGTCCATACTCCTAACTTCTTGAACTGTAGGAGTTCTTCTTGCATAGCACTAACCCATGCCTTATCGTTTAAGACTTCACTTACATATTTTGGCTCGAATTGAGACACAAAACATTGATAAGCACCATCGTGAATATAGCCTTTTTCTATGACTGAGGCATAATTAGCTGAGTATAGCTGATTTCGTGTCTGCACTCCCAATAGTACATCCCTAATGATGTTGTCCAAGGGATGATGGACATTAACTCGAGATTCGGGAGTGGTGGGAACAATTACTTCCTGATCTAGATTTTAAATTCCAGGTTTAGTATCGGTAAATGTTGGCGTATGTGGTTCAGAAGTGTCAGATGCATCAAGATCTGATGCTTGTGTACTTTCATTAGTAGGAACCAGGTCCTCCTGGTCCACATTTTCAGTCTCCATTGCTTCATCATTAGAGGATGAGTCACTTATTTCAAGCTCTCCCCCTAAAGGACTAGAAGAATTGCCTAGTGGAACCGATGCTGTCGAGTCTTATGGAGGAGTGTTCAGAACATCGTACATCATTTTACCAAATAACTCATCATCAGGAAGGGAGGGATGTAGGTTGAATGTAACACCCGGTTATAATTTTTATCTGAAGGCTCAAACAAAAGAATAAAGTGAAGAATAAGAAATAAAAGATATAAAGCTCAAGTGGAGGGACCTAATGTGTCAACAAGGACAAAATCTTTAAAAAGTTGGTGATAAAGGTGGCATGGCCGCCCATCACCCTCTCCTCACACAAATCCTCGGATATTTTTAGAGAGAGAAAGCAAAGAGGAGCAGAAAGCTCTTGGGTATTTTGAAGAACAAGTGCAGGGAATCGAATTCAAGGTAAGAATTCGTGAGTTGATGATGTTCTTAACTGGTTTTATCCTTGGTTGTATGCTTATGTGTTTGGGTATGTGTTTTTATGGGTTTCTAGGCAGTTGAACTCTTTTGCAAATGGGTTTGTGAAGAAGTCATAACTAGAGGCTGCAAATGTAAGTTCTAGTACCCCCTTTTTACTTGTTTTTAACTGCTTTAGGGCTGGAAATGCATGTATGAACATTTTTATGAAGTTGAGTTTTATACCTGTATATGTGCGTATGTGTGTATGTTGTGGGTGGGGTTTGATTTCGGGCTATGTATGTGTTGGATAATGTTTGATTGTGTTTCCAAGGCTTAGGATGTATGAATTAAGCTTAGAACATGATAGGTGATGATTGGGGACTGATTTATGATGATAAGTGTGAATTAGGTTGCTCATGCGCCTAAATAGTAGCTCTTGTACCCAACAGAGATAACTGCCTAAGTGTCCCATGCGCCCAAAACCTCATGCGCCCAAAACCTCATGCGCCCAAATAGTACTCATGCGCCTAGAATTAGACTGAAATTGACTAAGTGTTCATACGCCTGAATAGTTCATGTGCCTAGAATTTGAACAGAATAGACTAAGTGTAGCCCATGCACCCCAATAGTGCTAATGCGCCTGAAAGTTGCTCATGCACCTAAGTGTTCCTCGTGCGCTTGAAAGGCCATGCGCCTGCATAGTGCTCATGCGCCTAAAGACTCGGATTATTTTCTGACTTTTCGGGGAAAAAGTGAAATGTAGGATTTGACTTGGGAGGTTCCCTGGGGCTATGTAAGTTGACTTTTTGAATTCATAGATGGTGTGATGGGCATTGTATGATGATGTATGCTTATGCATGTTGGTATCTTGCATGTATGTTATGAATGTGTGATGGTGCCTTGTATGGCGATGTATTGTATGATTATGTTTCTGTTCATGTTATGTGTGTTTTTCTTTCCTTTGGCTTTATGTGTTATACTTGTGAAAGAAATGATAAAGTATTATGTAACATAAAGTGAATGATAATGAACAGAGGAACATAATGATAAAATGCATTAATAAAAGAGAAAGTAAAGACACACATATAGACCTCCCTATCTATATTTCCATATAGAAAGGCACACTTGACATCAAGTTCATAGACAGTAACTGCCTCAAGTCTTATAACAGGTGCAAAGACATCAGTATAATCAATTCCTTCCTTTTGGGTGTATCCTTGAACAACCAGTCAAGCTTTGTTCTTGATGATCAAGCCTCTATCATCTCTCTTGTTCTAGAAAACCCATTTGGTGGCTATAGGTACTTGACCAGGTGGTATCGGGCAAAGGTTCCAAACCTTTTGTCTTTTGAATTGAAGCAATATCTCTTGCATTGACTCAACCCAGCTACTATACTTTAAGGATTCTTCTACTTTCTTGGGTTCCATCTAAGACAAGAAGCATGAGTATAGGCAGACATTCCCATGATGAGTTTGTCCCCTTGTTCTCAAACCTTTAGAGACTTCTCCTATGATGTTCTTAGTTGGATGAGTGTTGTGAATCCTTAGTCTAGGAATCACTTCCAGTTGCAAAGATTGATCCAAGTTGGACATATTTTGCTTAGGAACATGAACACTTGGTCCAGCTGTTGTTTCAATGTCATTCAATGAGGACTAATTGAATGAAAGAGAAACATCATCATCATTGATTGGCTGAGAAGCAACATTAACAGTTGTTTGTTCCTTCAGAATACTACTTCTATCAATCGGGTGTTGTTAAGTGTCACTTAAAGTTACACTTGTTGAAGCTTCACTTTCTTTTGAAAGAGTTATGTTACTTGATCTTAAGATAGTGGGAGCTGGTTCTTTAGTTGCTCTTGGAGAATTTGAACGGGGTCTGGAAAACTCAAACAGTTAAGTAAGATGATATTAAGGACATGTTCTAGCTAAAACATTCTCACAAGATGGAATAGAATAGTTCGAAAACAATTCTAAGTCAAAAATTTAATCAAGGCCATTCCCCCTAGCACAAGCAGTGTGCTCATTGACAACAATGTTGGATGATTCCTCAAATTGTTGATTTTTGATGTTGTAAACTCTATAAGCAATAGAGTTGGAGGAATATCCAACAAAGATAGCATCATCTTAGTTTTCAGCAAATTTTTCCAAATTGTCTTTTGTGTTAAGTATGGTAAATCTGCTGCCTAAGGACCTTAGAAAGCCAATGAACGGTGACCTCTTGTTCCATAACTCATAAGGGATTTTCTATGTGGCTTAACTACAAGAACTCTGTTCTGCACATAGCATGCAATTCTGACTACCTCTACCTAGAAAGTAAGAGGTAGTTTTGAATCAGCTAACATAGTCCGAGCAGCCTCAATAAGTGTCATGTTCCTCCTCTTAGCAACACCGTTTCGTTGAAGAGTTCTAGGAGCACTATATTGTTTGTCAATCTATTTTGAGTTACAAAATGAGTCAAGAACTTGATTCTTAAACTTAGTCCCTTGATCACTTCTAATTATTTTTACCTTTTGATCACTTTGATTTTCTATTTTAAGAATAAAAGATTTTAACGTTTCAGCAGTTTCATCCTTAGTTCATAAAAAGAATACCCATGTAAATCTTGTAAAATCATCAATTATCACAAGGCAATATTATTTCCTTCCAATTCTCATTATACTTGTTAGACTAAAAGGACCCATGTGCAATAAGTGTAATGGGGTGGTGATGGAGTTAAAAACTTTTGATTTATGAGATGCCCGATGTTGTTTTCCATTTAGGCAAGCAACACAGTTATCTTTGCAGAAAAATCCTTTTTAGGCAAACCATGTACCAAGTTATTTTTAACCAATTTATTCATGGTTTTAAAATTTACATGACACATTGGTTTATGCAATAGTGTTGATTCATCACCATCAGCTTTGGAAAGAAAGCATGATACTTCTCCCAGTAGGGAAGCATAGTTCATATCCAGCTTGTACATATCCCCTTTCCTGGGAGATCTAAGAAGCACCAATTCCATATGAATGGTAATCCCAGGTTTGAGGATAATGCACTCATGTTCTGTGAAAAGCATTTGGAGCTTTTGATCATAGAATTGAGAAACACTTAAAAGATTATGTTCAAGTTGTTTGACAAAGTATACTTTGTCAACCTTTAACTTTCCATTGCATACACTCCCTCTACCAAAAATGTATCCTCCAACCTCACCTCCAAACTAAACAGGACCTCCATCAAAATGTTGAAATTGTTGAAGGAGAGATTTGCTCCCAGTCATGTGCCTGGAGCATCCACTATCTACGATCCACACATTATTGTTCTTGTCATATGGATGTCCCTGCAACTAAGGTGAAAAAGTTAGTTTTGATTGGAAACCCAAGCCTTGTTGGTCTTGGGCTCTTCCAATGAGTAGGATTCAATAAGAGATTATGAAGAGGAGGTTTAGGCTGCAGCATCTTCTTTGATTTTCCATTCCATCCCTTGCTTGATCATGGAAGATGAGCTTAAGTTTCTTTCTTTCCGGAAGAAGCCTTCACTAACTTCTCTTCCAAAGCAGACTGCTTCTGGGATGGTTTCAAGGTGACTCTTTTGGCTTTTTGAGTCTTCACATCTTTATCTTCCGAAGCCATTTTCCCTTTGGAAGAAGGATTTTATTCCGAAAGCAACCATGCTTCAGACACAAGTTTTCCCTTTTTCATCACTTGGACCATTTGATAGGGTTCAAATGAGAAACCTTCCCTAAATCCTTCTTTCTTAACATTATTTGCATAATGTGTGCTAGCAGGATTGTAATAACAATCTTTGGTCATGTGATTTTGCAGGCCACACATTATGCATGCAATGTTAATTTTCTGGGAATGTGAAGGCTGTTATTTCTTGTTCTTCTAGTCTTTTCCTTTCCCTTCTGATCCTTTTGTTTGATTGTTGTGTTGGTACTACACACTTTTCTAGGTTCAGAAGTTCCCATCACCTGGAATCCAGCTGAGATGAACGCACCCTTTTTCTTAGGGTCAATCTTCAGCATTGATTCAACTACATTCTTGGCAGTTTTTCCGGATGCCTTAGCCCGGTTTCTTCTGGATTTGGTGGTAACAGGTTGGTTATCACT
>BJCM01266055.1:0-12462 GCA_018326385.1 Flaveria bidentis | reverse complement strand
TGATTTAGGGTTGTTTTATCCTAATAATTCAAAAGAAGGGTTGGTTGGTTATGTAGATGCAGGTTATTTGTTAGATCCCCATAAAGCAAAATCTCAAACTGGATACGTATTTAAAAATGGAGGAACTGCGATTTCATGGCGTTCTCAGAAACAAACACTCGTTGCGACATCCTCAAATTATGCTGAAGTCATTGCACTACATGAAGCTTCAAGAGAATGTGTATGGCTAAGATCTATGACACAACTTATATCAACTTCTTGTGGATCGGAGAAAGATGAAAATGCAACACCAATCTATGAAGATAATGCAGCTTGTGTCTCACAAATGAAAGAATGGTATATCAAAAGTGATAGAACAAAACATATACCACCAAGATTCTTTTCATACACTCAAGACCTTATTAAAGATAAACAAGTTGAAATGAGATACGTTTAATCTAGTAACAATTCAGTTGATCTTTTCACAAAGGCACTCCCTAAAACAACTTTTAGAAAACATGTTTATGATATTGGCATGCGGCATGTACACGCAATGTGATGATCTACAAAAGACAATTTGAGGGGGAGTTATAAGCTGCACTTTTTTTCCTTAGCTAAGGTTTTTTTTCTCACTGGGTTTTTCTTTAGCAAGGTTTTTAACGAGGCAGTACTTAAACTCTTGAAGTTTGAAAAGTGTCATCCAAGGGGGAGTATTATGAATTATTACCATGGCAAGTGGATGAACTCTTTGTCAAACTTGTAGATAAATTTACTATGCTACTTATCTACCAAAATAATTTACCTTGTCTACCAAGTTGATTGATCTTTGTATTATAAATACCACCTCAATGCAGAGGAGAAGATGTACCTCTTGTATACACTTTCATAAGTTATATATTTCTCTTCTTCTTGCTCTTGCAATTCTCTTTAAAGATCTTAAGGTTATAACACCAAACTTGTGTTAGTCATTGTGATATTATAACAGTTCTTATGTTATTTATGTCAGTTATTTTTTTGAACTCCGACTCTTCAACTGTATCTATTACTTTTAACATGACTTACACATACGTAGATACAGGGGCGGACTCAACCTTTGTGGTTGGGGTTTGCCCGACACCCATGAAATTTATTTATTTTTTAATAGTGCATATGTTATATTTACAACCGACCCCCAAGAAATTTTGGCAACGACCCCCAATGAATTTTGGTGATAACCCTATTGTATTTTTTATTATCAATGACCCTAAAAATATAAATTTTGAAAGTTTTATAAATATAAACCAAAAGTTATAACAAAGCAACTACTTGAGAAGTTTCGATTAGAGGGTTTTAATTCATTTCTTGAGGAAGTTAACTCGTTTTGTGAAAACCATGAACTTGAGATTGTAAACATGGATGGTTACTACATTAACCCTAAAAAGCCAAGGCAAAAGACAAACATTACATATCACTAATATTATGAGTACGATTGTTTCAACACAGTACTAGACATGCAAATCCAAGAGTTTGGAAACCGTTTTAACGAGGTAACTTCTGACTTACTTATTTGTATGACTAGTTCGAGTCCGTGCGATAATTTTTTTGGGTTTGATGTACCAAAGATGCTGCAATTTGCCGATATGTACCCTTATGATTTTAATAAAGATGATAAAAGAAGACTTAAGATTGAACTCTTGACTTACATTGATAATTTAAAAGAAGATACAAGTTTTTACAACTTGAATGGTCTATCTGCTCTTGTACAACTGATGGTTGCAACAAAAAAACATCTTTCCTTCACGTTGGTGTACCGTTTATTGAAGTTAGCTCTCGCATTACCCGTCGCAACGTCAAGTGTTGAAAGATGTTTTTCAGCAATGAAATATGTGAAGTCTGATTTGCGTAATAGGATTGCAGATGAGAATTTGAGCGATAGTTGTATTTGTTATATTAAAAAAGACTTACTTCAAAATGTTTCACTAGATGATGTAATGAATAGATTTCAAAACATGAAAACTTGTAGATAACAACTTTAGAAATATTTTATTTATCCTATGTAATATGTAATTTTAATGACTATTAAAGTACTTTTGTAATGTTATTTTGATATTCAACTTGACTTTATCTTTTAATGTGTGACCCGACCCGACTCGACCAAAATCAACCCAACCCGAATCATACCCAAACAAATTATTTTTTACTATAACCAATGGACTTTCAAAGAAATAAGCCGACCCCCATAAACGAAATTCCTGAGTCCGCCACTACGTAAATACAATCTCTAATTTACGTATCATAAGTTATAGCCGAAAGACTAAATTAATAGCCGTGTTTGAATGAGTATTATAACGAACAATCACAATCAAAGTCAAAGGCTTCCACGCTAGAAAGGTCACAATATTTTCTGATACACGAAGATAAGGGATAAAAGTCACAATTTTAATTTTATATAAATAATTTAGTATTTAGTATTAGAATTTTTTATTATTTAAACACATGTAATTAAATATTCAAATAAAAAAATATAATATGTTAGGCCCATCCGCTTTTTAGGCATTATTTTTGGTAAATTTGTTAATTACTTGATTTAAAAACTTGGGACACAAGTCATAATGTTTGAAGTCTAATTGAACCTATCACCGGCGTTACTTCTGTTTACACCGTTGACGGAGAATCGTTAGTTTTATTTGTGTCGCCATACAAGTAAAGTTCATCTTCTATCTATTACTTTTAAAAACCTTATTTACTCTATTCTTTAGTTTTGCAGTTCAGTTGTTGTGTTTATGGTTCGGTTTAAAACCGTCAAAACTGATTATTGGTTTGGTTTCGCGGTAACTCTTTTTTGAAAAATTTCGGGTTGTTGGTTTAGAGATTTTGACACTTATCAGAACGGTTTGGTTTAATTTATATTTGGTCGGAAAAATCTTATGGTGTTAGGTTATGCAACTTTTTATATTTTACTTTGTTTTTGAACTATTTTAAATTAAACGATAATTACATGATTGGGGCTTTAATGAACAATAGAACATAGGTACAATAAGCCCAAACCGTAAAGCATGTTACGATTGTATAGTAACGGTTCGGTTTAGTCGTTTCTAATTTTGTAAGGTTCGGTTTTGGTTTACGATGATCAAAAACTGTTAGTAGTTATCAACGTTGTAAAAATCGCTAGGCGCTAGTCGGGCGGTGAGGTGGGGACTAAGGATTAATAGGGATTAATCGGAATTAATCGGATCAGACTTTTATGTATAATTTTGCAAATTTATATAAAATTTTATACTTTTTATGAAATAATTTGCAAGTTTGGGGGATAATTTGTAAATTGGTGGATATTAAGAGGGATAAATGTAAAAAATAAAAAACTTAATAAAATAATCTAACCCTAAAATAGAACATCCCGTTTCCTTCCATCGCTCCATCACCGAAAGTCTTGTCATTCCGGTGGCACATCCTCGTCGGAATCTACAAATCCGGCATTGAAATGGTAAAATCCGGCGGTTATCATCGCCGGAACACCACCGATTCGGACAATGTGGTCCGGCTTTGACGGCTTTTGACCGACTACCGCCTAGCACCTCTGATTTGGTGAAATCGAAGCGGCTGACCTCCGATTAGTGACTAACCGGCGACTAATCGGAGGCTAGTCGCGATTTTTGCAACACTGGTAGTTATTAGCCCATGCTCTTAGTTTAAATTAATTAAAACTGAAACATGAACACCTCTACTAAATTCCGTATCGACATGTTACTTGTAAGTTTTAGGAATCTTGATTCACTATTTCAATGTTCAATACACTAATACTACATTGTTCATTAACATCTTGATACAACTGCAGAAAACATTTTCAAAGATGAATCACTCACAGAAAAGAAAAAGACCAGCAGGCGGTCTAACCGAATCTGATCAAGTAGTACTCAATATCGTCAAAAGCAAAGGCGAAAGTGCGATTAACAAACACAACATACAGCAAGAATCAAAGCTACCAACACCCACAGTCACCAAAAGCATCAAGAACCTCATATCTTTATCACTAATAAAAGAAATCCCACATGCCCAATTCAAAGGACACCACTACATTGCTGCAGAATTCAACCCTTCATCCGCTGTCACCGGTGGCGTGTGGTATCTTGATGGTAAACTTGATATAGACTTCATCAATCAACTGAAAGATGTGTGTTTAAAGATTGTTAAAAAGCTGAAAGTGGCAACAGCTGAGGGACTTTATGAGTTTATTAAGAAACATAGGTTGACTAATGCAGACTACACAAGTCAACATATAAGTGAGATATTGGGGAATATGGTTCTTGAGAATTTGATCATTGAGGTCAAGAGCAGTGGGTGTGGAGAGTATCGCTCGATCGCGGTTGGGAGTGTGTGTTATAGGTGTCATGTGGGTAATGTTGACCAGGGTCTGAACCGAGGCGCGATGGCTTCGGTTCCTTGTGGAGTTTGCCCGCGGATTAGGGAGTGCACACCTGATGGACTTATATCTCCGAGTACTTGTGTTTACTACACTAAGTGGTTAGAGTTTTGATATAAACTCTAGCCGTTTTCGTAGCAAAAGAACACGAGATGACAACGTTGACCTATTTACTTATGCATGAGTTGTTATGAAGAAAATTTTGAAAAAAGTAGCAAAAATAAAACAAACCTAGGACAAAAATATATGCAAGGCATTTTAAATAAAGGTTTTAATTAAAAGGTATGCGTACCGATCCTCTTCTTCAAGGATTGCTTATTATTCGAATATGATTCAAATAAGTCGAAGTTCAATTCGAATCAAATTTAAATAATTTTTTTTATTTTAACTATTTCTTCGAATCAATTTCGAATAGTTAAGTTGATTATAAATAAAATTCATATATGATTTGATTGATTTGAATTCGATTGGAATAATTAAAAGGGAAAGGTTCAAATACAAAAGTATTCTAAAAACTAAAAAATGTGAGAAGGATTAGAATTTTAATAAGTGTCCTTTTGTTTAAAATTAGGTTGAGGGCAATTTGATAATATTAACTCCATTAATCTAAAATGTTAAACCATCTATTATTAAAAAAGTTAAAAGTTAATTATGAAAATTTTCATATAAAGAATCGTAACTAATCGCCTTTAAGATGAAAGAAACATCTGATATTTGAAAAAAAAAATGTAATTCTATTTGTTAACACCTCCTAATGGAATTCACATCTATAAAACATAAATTCTAGCGCTTGACAAATCGGTTGAAGACATTGTTCTTCATTCTCCGATCTCTAAAAAATGATTCTTACCTATAGACTATGTAACTTATGTAGGTTCTGATTGATTTATGACCCCACAGGAATGAAAAGATTTTATTTTATTTTACTTTTTTTAAACGACAAAAGTACAATTCGAATGAAAAAATAGTTAAATAAACATTTATAAATAGATATGTGATAAAAAAAATAGTTAAATAATGTGTAAAGTTGATTTTCAGTTTTTCTCCTCAATGTTTGATGAATACTAAAAAATTTTCTTTAAAATATTAAAAACATTAATTTGCATATAAAAGTTACATAAGTTATTTCAAATTTAATCTGTTATTATATTAGATCAAAATTGAAACAACTAATGAAATTTTATACTTAAATTGAAACAAATTAAAAACTTTTTAAGGTAATTTATGTTTTTAATCTTTTGAAGGAAACTTATTATTTTTGTCAAACCAAAAAGAGCAAAACCAAACTTAACTCTAATGTGTATTATATTATTATATATAAAAAATTAAAACTAAAATATACAAAAAGTAATTATTAAATGTAATCAGATAATTAGTAAATAAAAAACATATCAAGATCTCCAACAAACCGAGCTCATTTTTTAAAAAATAGAACTCAAAACGAACAGGCTGAAACTTAATATCAAAAAGTAGCTCAAGATTTCATATATTAAACCAGTACTTAGTTCCTTTATACCTTATTTGCCATGTGCACCCATACGATATCAATTAATTTTAGGCATGCAACCCAACCATGATCACCTACATATAACTTCATGTCAACGACTCGATCATGTTTACTCAAGTTCTATGGGTTCAAAGGTCATCTATCTTCACTAAAGCCTAGTTAACAGTCAAACTTTTTTTACGCCCGACTGCGCTCCTGCTATCAACAATCAATAGGAGACCAAATCAACCATCTTCATAAAGATCTTATTGATCTTTAGCAATTCGATCCACGACAGTTTTTGGTTCAATGGGGGACTAAATGCTACATGATCACCCACTGTCAATCAGGTTTTCGAGAGCCAATATGTTTGTTATGGTGAAAGTATTAACCATAAGGCTCTATGTCCATGGGTTATAGCTCCAAGAACTTCGTTCCATATTCTAAATCAGTGTTCGTCTTCATAATAATATCTGTAAATCGTTAGAATCGGTAACCAATAATAGAATTGGCATTCAACTTTGTCCCGAGTGTAAATGTTAATTCAATAACGACGAGATCATGGTCAAACAGTGATTAAACCACATCTAGCGCGCTATCCTTGATTATCATAAACCCCTACTCGAACAACCACCAACCCAAGTACCCAACTGATGATGCATCATGCCATATATGTGTTGCCGCACTAGCAAAATCAATACTATAGTTTCAAACTGCATATGCTGCAACAGTTGTAATTCAGGCTTCGATTTCCAACTAACAATCAATTGTTTAAACCAAAACTAGACACAAGTTATACACTCCATTTGAAAATTCCCAGTTGATCTCCTTCAAAACCAAATCGATGCAAGTCTTGAAAGATGAATCTCATGGAAATTGAGGCAGGTGCAACACCCTGCCAATCAAAAAGAACATCAAAGCCATTAATGAACAAAGATATTGCAATTTCGTAGTTCTTTAAAAGTTGTAACAAAGGTTTTTGCAATTAGCACTCAAACCAACACAAAACCAACATAGAATCTATACAAAGTAACCATAGAACAATCACTTTTACCAGAGAAAAAACCCAACTTTATTACTGATCCTGGTAAAATAGTGATTTTAGCAATCAAGTTCTTGATCTTCTTCAGTGATACCCAATTGGAGCTGGAGAATCTTTAAGCTCGAGTCCTTGGTAATGTATGTCCTGCAACATATTCAATTCAAATATCAGAAAAGAACACGTAAATCCTAATTGGGATAAGATAACATCATAAGACTATAGGAACTACAATTGTAATTATTGCATACCGAAGCAAAGTGATTAACATCACGATGATGAGCCTCGTCTGCTCTCACAACCATCACAACATCACGAAGCGTTGAATCAGCTGGAAGACGCCAATAGTCAATAGCAATGGCTGGTGCCTTAACATTTTCTATGTTCCCTTTGTCAAGCTCCTTCAAGAACTCAGTATACGAGTGGATTGCTTCTTCCTCAAGGTACCCAGTGATCCGGTGAGCTAGCTTAGGCGAAGCAAGGTATGCAAGAAAGTAGGCGTTGAAGAATATCCCTTGAACCGCGAAAACAAGAGCGCGCTCATACCACTTCGGCTTAGCAACTTCCATGAAAGTCATTAGGTGCATTCTTTCATTCTCAGCTTCTTCTAACAAAGCTTTGATCCACCCACCACTGTGCTCGAATCGCCTCAAAGATTTACAGTGAAGAAGCATTCCTCCCACCATTCCAGGAACTGCAGCCACTGTTTCAAGCATCATTGCTCGACATCCGTATCGCCTCTGTCATGATCAATAATCAATTCGAGTTTCAGCACAATCATATTGAGCATTGTAATAAACTAATGATTATCGTACCAATTTTTCAGTCGAATTAAGTTCACCTGAAAGAAGATATCAGTAGGCAATCGAAGTGATTTAACAGTCCAATACGCAAATTTGTCCATAAACGTCTTCGGAACATGATGCTTCTTCAAATCAATCGATAAATCAGCTTGATAAGTCTCCCATGGCTACAATCAACAATTCAAATCAGTAAACCATAACATACATCACAAATCATCTGACATATAACAATCAACAAACCCTAGAAGTTTACCCTAAAGCAATTCCACTTCCACTCTGAACCATCCTCTTTCGTAAATTTAGACTGCTGCACTCCCCAATAACTCACCACCTCTTTACCTTTCCCGCCACCGGCGGTAGCGCCACCAGTTGCGCCACCACCAGCCACCGTCTCCTTCTCATGATCCTGCTGTTCCTTCTCCCCCAACGCCACCGTACTCGCACGGCGAGCACCAACCAACGGAGACGCCTTAAACCACCACGTAGCCACCGCCTTCTCAGATCCGACGATGCCACCGGTGGATCTCATCGCTCCGTTCACCGTACCGTTTACAGCAGCGGTTGAGAGTAAACGTGTACTCACTGATCGGAGCACAATCGTCGTTCCTCTAGTCATCATCTTCGTTAACAACAGTAGAACTAGAGATTTGAAGCTTTGAGAATTATGTATTTGCAAGAAGATTGGAGATGTATTTGTGTGAAAACTGAAATGTTTTGTTTTTGACAGTGGTTTCTTGGAGAAGGGGTTAAGGGTTTAAGGCTTTTATATCATGTAGAAAGTATGGCGGTGGAGTGATACGACAGCGTTTCGTGTCGTGTTGTACAAGCAAAAAATAACGTTATTGCATACGTTTTTCCTGTTTTAGCCTTGAATTTCTCGTGACACTCGTTAAGACACCAAGACTTCGAGAAGACTCTAGTGTGTCAAAATATCGCGCAAGGAACTCGCGTGTCACATGCCGGTTAATAACTCTGATAATACTCAATTTCAGATATATAACTTTGGTATATTTTATAAAAACTCTGCAGTATATATATATGTAAAAGAGAATATTTGACACACAATTTTACGTGAAGAATCATAAGAATTGTGTATACGTTAGCATATTACGGACATGTTAATAATTTTAAAAAATGGTATTATGTTGAGAATCGAAAGAACTACATAAGTATAGAGTTCTTCGATAAAAAAACATATAGAATTAATAACTTTTTTATTAGTTTTATCCCATTACTCCTTAATTATTTTTTCCAGAAACAGGTATAAAATGGTATATTATGCTTGTAGATGTTAATATAGTGTATGTGCATGTCATTTGAACAAAGACTATTTATTAGTACCATATTTTTTAAATATAAATCTTAAACATGTAGAATTATACGTAGACTCTAGATAATTTATAAGAGGCGTGGAAGTCGTCCTGGATTTTCCAGGTTGCCACATCATAATTTTTTTATATTTTTTGTTTTGTACGGAGAAGTCAAAGTTTTTACTAGTTTCTATATTAGACCTAGAAAATTAGTGAAAATTAGACAGAGTTAGTGTTCGCACTCGAGGTCGGGTTTTCCCAACCACACCTTGGATACCATACCACGCATTTTAACGCACATATACATGGTTTAAGACGTTTCTGACACTTCTTAACGTGCTAATAATTCTGAAAGAGGATTCTTAATTCATACATCGTGTAAAAACCTGAAAATAAGTAAACTGCAGTTTACAAAAGGTAAACAGTAGTTTACTCTGTAAACTGCAGTTTACAATGACTATAAATGACGGTTTACATATTTATAAGCTACAGTTTACATGAAGGCAGTGTATGTAACATATAACTCTTCTGAAAATATAAAATATTAAAAGAAATAATAAGATGGATAATCTCTTTTTTGAACGACCAACGAATATTTTTTTAAGCTCGGTCACCCGGGTAAACCCATTGGCGAAAGGTCACCGACGCCCGCGAACATAGACAACGCTAGTGATCAGGCTCGTCCACCATTCCAATGAAAACCCACCACCTAAAGGGCCACTGTGGTAGAACACCTTGGCTCACTGGAAACATATTGCATCTAGTGAGACTCCAATCCATAACCTCTACTTTAAAAAATCATAAGATGACTTATCATAAACCAGTTGATTTATAACTCATTGGCGAGACGTAGATAATCTGTTTTATGATTATAAAAGTCATAATAAATACTATAAAAGAAACAGAGTTGGACAAGGAAGCCAGAAAGAATTGAAGTCTTGTGAATGATTGATTGGATGGCATAGTGGTAATTAAATAAAGAGAGGAAAAATGGCACACGAAAACCTTTCTTGGGCTCCAAGTTTGAATTGTTGGGTCCCACTCTTTGGTGGAGTTTGTTTGTGAGTTGAATATTGCCAACGAGACAACAATTTGCACTTTCAAATTTATATGTTGGTTATCTTTTCTCTATTTAACTAGAAAGTACTCATAATTTATATTTGTATGGATTTAAACTGATACTATTTTTATATACATGATTTTTATATAAGCAATCACTAATGCTCTGCTAGGCCATAAGGTCATAGAAATATTTTTAGAATGGAAAATTCTACAAAAATGTATGTGTTCTTGAATTATTTTTTGATAACAGAAATATAATAAACAAGTAAATGTTGAATCACCCATTACCTTGTAGCATATTGATATTAGTGATTGTATCTCACAAATATGATATGGTTTAAATACTTGCAAATGTAAGGTTAGATGAAATTAAGAAAACAAAAACGTCGGGCGAAGTAACGAGGGAGATGAGGTGGAGGGGTATTTGGGGGTTGAAGTAGGGATCTGTTGCTATGATCAATGAAACCGGGTGAATATTGTCGCGTAGGAAGAAAAAAGAAGAAGAAGAGAGAGTGAGCTTAGAAAATTGTGACGTTATTAACAATTTTAAATGAGTTAACTAGATACGTTTGAAACTTAATTGTTTTATGTGGCGTATACTCAAAAACTGAATCCCACTCTCTAGAAATCTACTTCTATATATTTTAATAAAATGATAACCACGAAGACACGTGGAAACACTACATTCCTGCTCAACAAAGTTGTTTCGCTTCTCTTTCTTATTAAATAACAGCATTAATTACGAAAAATATTATTTACTTCTTTTTAGATTTAGAAAAATTTTTAATAATTAAGAAAGATATATTTTTATTAATGTTATTATGAAAAACAATTTTTTTAAAATAATATTTTTTAAAAACATCAAACTTTTTGAAAAATAAAAAATATTAAAAATTAGTGTTTTTAAAATGTAAACCTTTTATAAACCAAAAATAATTAAAATTAGAAGTTATAATAAAGAAAATTTTCAAAATGACAATTTAAAAAAAAGGTTAAACATTTAATTTTATTGGACAAAAAATAAGTTTAACGAATGATATCATTATTTTATTATTTATAGTTGTCATTACACATACGTAATTTTAATTATATTTTATCTTAAAATATCATTTTATTATTAATAAATTTTTATTTTATATAAATATTTTATTTATGTAATCCGTATGATATATGGGTTACTAAATCTAGTCTTTTCATAATAGAGGCATAAATTATAAATGGTATTTGTATCACTTTTCCGTTGAAGTTTTTCTCGTTTTTGACTTTTTGGTTACTATTGCGATCGTTCTAAAAAAAACTTTTAGAAACCGTTTTTTAAATAACCAAACATAGCATTTAAATATGTAGGTCGTGTCTTGATGCAATTCGCTTTTGCAGGTTTATAATTGCCTTCACATGCAACGTTTCTTTATTGGAAGTTTATGCATGGCTTTAGATTTGTTTAATATGTTCATAAAAAGCTTGTCTTTTAAATTGAGGATACGCGTAAAATTTTATTAAAATGGATGGAATAATTCAAAAATGTAGACAATAAACCCAACTTTGGGACATACCAAACGGATTAAATTTCCTGTGAGAGATAATTCTATCGCCAACGGTGGAGGAAAAAAATTATCGCTGGAAAGGGTGGTTGAGTTTAAAGTGTAAACGAGTCGAGATATCGACGAGCTTTAAGAAGTTGGAGCTCCACTTGCTTAGTTAAATATAGCTCGAGCTTGAGCACAGTCATGATAATTTTAAAGATTGAGCTTAGTCATGTTCGGATTGTTTAATATTAAGCTTACTTAAAGTTTTTCTTATTATTATAGAGTAACTTTACATAATATAAAACAAGTTTATTAAGCAAGTTTTTTAAATGTTCGATTAAGATCACTTAAAGGTTTTTTGTCCATCTAAAACCACTAAACTTTCATTAAGTGTTTCAGTCTTATGTAATATTTTTTATAAATGTTATTTTTTTAATTATGTGAAGCGTATGATACATATATAAATGTTGTTTACTATTCAGTTATTATTTTTGTCCAAATTTACTTAGATTTAACAATTTTACAACTTTGATATTGAGTTATGAATTTGTTTCTTCACTGATATCTTCTAATTCAAAATATTATTACTAACCAGAATTCATATGCCTCATTAAAATTCAAACATTTATACAAATAGTACGTAGGATTGGAAGTTGGAACACATGATGAAGGTTGAGTGATTTTAGAAAGACAAAAAATCTTATAGTGAGTTTGGTTAAACATTTGAGAAAATTGATTACTATTATGAAGTTTTTCTTATGTGCTAGGTATGAGTTGGCCACGTGGAACAGTAAAACAAAAATACTGTATTACTCTAGACAAAAGTTTGTAATTGTTATATAGGTAACTATTGTGTAT
>BJCM01266054.1:0-25330 GCA_018326385.1 Flaveria bidentis | reverse complement strand
AACACAACTTTAATTCACAATGTTTCACTTGAATTGTTAATCAATTACAGATTTCAGTGGATTTTTGAAGTTTCTATGTTCGAAAGAACTTCAAAAACACTCAATCGAAAGCTCTGATACCAATTGATAGGATAAATTGAGTCAATCTGTAATGATTTATGTAAACAATTCAAGAGAAACACAAACAATTGTAATCAATTCAAGCAATATCAACAAATTCACAGTTCATTGATATAGCTAAGACAATTACAAGAGTAAGAAAGTAGTTAACAATTCAAGCACTCAACTCAACAACCTCTTAACAGCTACTACTTCCCTACTCTAGTCTAAGCTATTTATACTAGAAACTAAGGAACTAACAATTTACATAACTAGTCCCTATACTAGTACAAAATATAAAATATATAATAAAAGACTAAATGTTAATCTTCCAAGGGTTCTAACAGATATGCTCCCACTTCCACTCAGGTATATCCAAAGGTTGGATCTTCCCATATGGCTTCTGATGCTCTGCCTTCACCTGCAAGCAACTATCTTCCCGGCCACCAATAATCTTTCTTCATGTCTTGATACATCTTCGTAGCACCGGGATGAATGGAGTACCGAGTCTTATGAGCTTCATCCATAATCTTCCCACGTTGATCCCCAAAATGAGGAATCCACATTCGTCTGAATCGGGTCCTATCACCGAGTATGTTTTCACCTAATTCAGCGACCAGACCTCTCATTCTTTTAGAGTTGAGATGATCTTCCTTCAATTCCTCATATTGAAACTCCTTGACCTGCTTCATCACATCAGAGGTCATGACCAACCGGTAAGCCTTCACCCAAATTGGCTCGGGTCTCTCCTTTCGACTAAGGGCATCCGCCACCATATTGGCTTTGCTCAGATGGTAATGGATCTCGCAATCGTAATCTTTTATGTGCTCCAACCATCTTCTTTGTCTCATGTTTATGTCCTTCTGCTCGAAGAAGTACTTCAAGCTCTTGTGGTTAGCGAATATGGTGCACTTTGTCCGATACAGGTACTGCCTCCAAAATTTTAACGCAAAGACCACACCTGCTAGCTCTAAGTCATGAGTGGGATTGTTAACCTCACGAACTTTCAACTGTCGGGATGCGTAGGCTATAACCTTTGCCCTTTGCATCAACACACATCCCAACCCCGATTAGGAAGCATCGGAATAAACCACCAAATCTTCGCTTCCATCGGGTAACAACAAGACAGAAGCTTGAGTCAACCTCGCCTTTAACTCCTCGAACGCCTTCTCTTGAGCTTGACCCCATACGAACTTTACATCTTTGCAGGTCAACTTGGTCAACGGGGAAGCTATCTTAGATAAGTCTTGAATGAATCTTCGGTAATAGCCCGCCAAACCCAAGAAACTACGAATCTCGGATGGCATTTTTGGTGACTTCTATTATATCACCGCCTCCACCTTAGCTGAGTCCACCATAATCCCCTCGGGATTCACCACGTGACACAAGAACTGAATCTCGCATAGTTAGAATGCACACTTGGAGAATTTAGCATACAACTTCTCCCGTCTCAACATCTTTAACATCTATCAAATGTGATCGACATGCTCCTCCTTGCTCTTTGAATAAATCAGGATATCATCAATAAGCACAATCACAGATTTATCTAACATCGGCTGACACACTCGATTCATAAAGTTCATAAAAGCAGCTGGCGCATTGGTCAAACCAACAGTCATAACGAGAAACTCGTAGTTACCATAACGCGTGCGAAAAGCTGTTTTAGGAATATCTTGCTCCTTCACCTTCAACTGATGATAACCAAATCGAAGGTCTATCCTTAAAAATCAACTGGCACCCTGGAGCTGATCAAATAGATCATCAATTCTCGGTAAGGGGTACCGATTCTTCACTGTCAGATTATTTAGCTCATGGTAGTTGATACAAATCCTCATATTACCATCCTTATTCTTCACGAATAAGACCGGAGCACCCCAAGGAGAGATACTCAGTCTAATGAACCCCTTATCCAATAACTCCTGTAGTTGCTCCATCAACTTCTTCATCTCAGTCGGAGCCAACCGATACGGTGCCTTAGCAACAGGTTGGGCACCCGGTATCAAGTCAATCTGGAACTCGATCTCGCGGCCAGGTGGCACACCTGGAAAGTCTTTGGGAAACACGTCTGGAAAGTCACGCACCACTGGTACGTCGATCATTTGTGGTGTTGGCGTATCCACGTCCTTTACGTAGGCCAAGTAGGCACTACATCCACGCCTCAAGCACTTTCCCGCCTCCGCCATCGAAATCACCTTCGGAATAGTTGTAACTCGATCACCGTAAACCGTCACCAAATTCCCGTCAAGTTTTGTTAGTCTAATAATCTTCTTGCGACACACAATATTCGCCTCGTAGTCCACCAACCAATCCATTCCAAGGACTACATCGAAACCGCCTAAGGTCATCACCAATGGTCTAACAGGAAACTTATGACCTTCTAATTCAATGTCATAGTCTTCTATCATCTCAAAAATCCTGGTAGACTTACCTATGGCAGTTTCTACATCGAATGGCTCATCAATACTTCTACTCCTAATGGGCAACTTAGCACAAAAGGTAGCAGAAATGAAACTCCTACTAGAACCGAAATCAAATAAAATAGATGCAAGAGTTTGGTTTACTAGAAACGTACCTGACACCACATCGGGGTCCGTCCTAGCCTCCTCCTGAGTCATCGTGAAAGCTCGGGCGCTTGCCTTCTGCCCTCCCATCCCAACCATATTCTTTTTCGCACCGGAACTCTCAGCCCTTAGCTTCTTTCAATCCCTGCTCATGTGACCCTCTCCACCACAATTAAAACATCTAGCCACACGACAATCCTTTGCTATATTCCCCATCCTCCCACACTTGAAGCATAAATTCGATCCCAACCTGCATTCTCCGATATACTCCTTTCCACATTTACCACACCTCCTCGACCCTGCATTAGATGTGACCACACGGCGGTCATCCACCCTTGCACTCTTGTTACTCGTCGGGGCACCACCCTGACCAAACCTCTTCCCATTCCAATTCCGGTCACCACAACCTTTCTAACTCACTTCAGTCACCACCACTTCCTGTTCATCATACAACCTCCCCGCCAGGTCAACCGCCGACCTGAATGTGCTTGGTCGGGCGGTGATCATGTGCCTGCGGATGTCCGCCGGCAAACCCTGGATATACCTTTTAATCTTTCGTGACAGAGGCATCACCTGATCTGGGACCAACCGTGCCATCTCATTAAACTTTGGTGGTGTATTGCTGATGCGTCATGGTTCTCGCCTCCAGCTGTAGGAACTCCCTCTCAACTTTGTCCATCTCTCGGTAAGGACAAAACTCCTCAATCACCAATTTCTTCAGCTCAGACCACCTCATTTTTCCAATCGCCCGACTACCCTCGGCTTGAAAAATATTGTCCCACCAACACAGAGCCGAGTCCACAAACGAGTGGGAAGCAAACTTCACCTTCTGGTCCTCTCGACACTCGCTGATATCAAGTACAACCTCTATCTCTCTCACCCACCGGTGAGCAGCAGCAGCATCAAAAGTCGGGGGCTTGCATCTCATAAATGCCCTATAGTTACAACCTTGTGCTGCCTCAGGCACATGCTCTTCCTCTTCCTCTTCATCAGTAGAGACAACCGTCTCAGTCTTGGGCCGTCCCCTTTCGCCTGTAGGCCTACTCGTTTCCTTCCTTTCTCCTTCCCGTATAGCCTTAATCACGTCGGTCACCACAGACTGTAGGATCATCTGCATGACCTGATGAACCTTTTCCACTACCACCTCCTTCACTGAGGCTCTCAAGTTAGCACTCTCGTCTCCGCCCTCTGGATGAGGGGTCTCGGGCTCTTCATGCGCCACCTCTTTGGCCCTAGGCCTTCCTCTCATGACCCGTGGTACAACACCACGTCCCCCACGACCTCCACCACATGAAGCCTTAGAAGATCTACCGCTAGCCATCTTCTAAGCACGCTATAAGATTCAAACACCATCACGGTCATTGAAGGTAATAGCTCAGTTTATGTCAAGTATAGTAAGTCTCTAATTATAGTGGCTAGTTGTGATTAGTCACTTACTTTACTCTTCATACCCCAAACATTTCCTATCCTAACTACATCAGTATCTAAATCTACTAACAGCTTATAAACCACATAACATGCACACATAATACTGGTTAACATTAAGAAAATACCTGATGGCACGCATCTACTCGGACTGGCATCCCTTCCCTTTTGTCCCATTCTCAGTTTAAGTTTAGGTTTCTTTTGAAAAATTTTCCCATTTCACTTAAACTTTGACTCTGATACCAACTTGTAAGGCCCCGTTTCTGGGACGCTCACAGCTGGTCAATCATTACACATAAAACATATAATCACATTAGTTTTAATAAACATTACAACGGAAACATTAAAATAACTTTTCATTTGTAAGGCCCCGTTTCTGGGACGCTCACAACTGGTCAATCATTACACATAAAACATATAATCACATTAGTTTTAATAAACATAGCAGCGGAAACGTTAAAATAACTTTTCATTTCAATATAAATGCTTTTACAAGTTAATACAACATTCGTTACAAAACATCGTTTGTTCGCATTACAATGCAAAAACATTATACAAAAGAATGACATCCAAAACTAGCCAAGTAGCCGCCTTGTGCCATCCTTAGCAACCATTACCTGCCAAATGGAAAATTCATAAAAAGTCAGTGTTGCTGAGTGAGTTCTAGTTTTATAAAATAAAATACTTTTACTTCCGTTTAAACCTTCCTTTACATTCTTACGCGATCAAACATCATATGTACACATAGATAATAACATTATTATTCATCATCGTTCATCGCACGTTACTCGTTATCATTCATTATCAACATTCATTCCTTTTCATTTGTATCGTTCATTCCGTACATACATCATTAGTCTTTACTTTCATTCGGACAAATGCCATGTGCTTCACCCCACCGTCATGCATAAAGTGGGTACTGGGCTGAAGTCTATAAATAGACTCCCATACATTGTGCCCGATGGCCTGACCACAGTACCAGGGTAAGCGGCAAGGATCCCATACGTATGGTCAATCGCACGGATTAGACCCCAGTGTGCATCCTTCCGGGGTAGCTAACCCACACACAGTTGAGCTAACACCCTTCATTGGGTGTGAACCTCCATACATTGCTTGCAAGACTTTTCTATTCATTCGTTCATTAATGCATGTATTCATCTTTCTATACATTCCACTTAACATTACCATTAACTTCCGCTTTACGTTACATACTACTTTTCATTCATTTCATAATCATAACACGCAAATCAAGGAATAATACATAATAGGAACGTAAGATCAACATAACACGTTCATACATAACATCTCAGAAACATTACATACCCCATCACACATCATCACAAATATCATGCATCATCCATTCTCAAACACATACACATGCATAACAAGCATAAGTCATCATAAAACATAACCGATCTTCCGCATGACAGTGGGGGTTCGGGGGCGGCAACCCCTGACAATGGGTTCCTAGGGGCAGTAACCCCTAGTAGGGTCCAAGGGGCAACGCCCCTGGATGGGGCCGCGCTGCAGATAAGTATGCATTTAATATATATATATATTTAGTATGCATTTCTAGCCCCAAACTAGTTCAAAACCTTTAAAATAAGGGATCTAGAACTCACCTGTACTCGATGAGTAGCTTCTAAATCAAGCTTTCAAAGCAATGGTTACACAACATAGCCTGCAGATAAGTTAACACTCAAAAGAGTTAATTGCTGCCTATTTTTACTGCTAGATCAACAGTTTTGCTGCTAGTTTCGCTGGCATCTTCGCTGGCAGTTTCGCTGGCATCTTCACCATCAGTTTTGCCTAACTTTCGTTGGATAACCATGTCTACGAAACTACTTTTGAAACTGTAGTTTCGCAGGAAGACCCATAGTTTCACTGGACGAATACATAATTTCATTGGATGAACACGCAGTTTCGCAAAACGGGCTGAAAATTACGAACCAACCCATTTTTGACCCAAAACTTCAATCTTTTGCACTCAAAACCTTGGTTTATCATCCATGAAGCTGTATCTAAACTTTTTACATGTTTTCTGACACAAAAGCGTGAGTTTTGGGCTAATCTTTATGACTTTCAAATACCCAATCCCTAGAAGCTGGGTTTACATCAAAATGAGAGATTAAATGATGTTTCTTACCTGGATTCTTGGTGTTTTCTTATTGTTTGGATGCCAACGAACACCGATCTTCAATCCTGAGATCAACCAAGCCTTGAATCTTCAATTCTCTCTACTTTTTCTCTCTACTCTCTCTTTCTAAAACTAGAGTGTTGAGTTGCAAATGAGAGCTGCTCAAGCTGATCCGTTTATATATACCAGACGTTCCTGGGACCTTAAACTCGTCAAACTCATAACCCGAAGAGTTAGCTCGGTCTAAAATCCGTATCCATCTTATTTTCATTAAATGATCTCGTCTAAACCTATTATTATTATTTGGCTTGCTTAGACATTATGGGGCGTTACATATGGCTTGTGGCTATGAAATGACTGATATGAATGAGATATCGTGTCACACTATGAGGTTACAAGATATAGACGATGATGAGGATGCATGTCAGTATAATGAGGATGTTGCTAGTGATATGAATGATATTGTTGAAAATGTTAGTGGTGTGAATGTAGAGTGATCTAATGTGATTTAGGTTTTTAAAATATTAACTAAGAAATTTCTTGAAAAAGAGATGGAAAAAGAAAGAGTTATAGAAGGGGTTTAGGAAAGAGAATATACAACTCACACTATTCTCATGATTCCCTCCTTCACTCATTTTCTTTTCTATATAGGCAATTACAGAAGTAATTAATTTAATGATCCAATATGACTTCACATCATATAATCATTTAACTATGTTGGTGATTTCTTTTCTCGAGTGCTTTTCCTTAATTGCCCATATGCTATATTTTGCCTGTTTGTCATTGATCCATTTTCTTGACCATTTTGCATCATAAAATTTCCTCCCCCGTTAAGGAGCACCTTGTTCTCAAGGTGCAGATTAGAAAAGGTTTAAAAAAAAGTTTTATCCTCCCAAGTAGCATTAGCGGGGGTAATCCTTCCCACTGGACTAAACATTGGGAAACCAGTTGCTGAGCACGAATTATAGTATGTTGTTGTAAGATGGAAACTAGATGAAGCAACAAAGCAAAATTAGAATCAACTAGTTCAAGCGAAGTAACTTGTTGAGTTGGTTGGCCAATACACTTATGAATATGTGACACATGAAAGACATTGTGAATGTGGGTATTGAAGAGAAAGGCGAGTCAATATGCAATGGACCCAATTCAAGCCAACACATAATAGAGCCCAAAATACCTCCTACCCAACTTATGGTGACATTGCAAAGGAACCAATCCTTGCTGGTAGGGTTGGAATTTGATATAAAACCAATCAACAATTTGAAATTGAACATCGTGATGGTGAGAGTCCGCATAAGCATTCATACAAGATTTATCCATCAACAGGTTATGTTTAAGAATAGCTAAGACTTGATTGCGTTCAATCAACTGGGTGACAACCAAGCTATTCCCAATTGAATCTCGAATGTAACGGAGAATAGATGGCGGCTTGCGATCATAGAAGTTCCAAAGGGTATCATTTTCGTAATAGTTTGAAAACACGTGTTATACCAATATTTGGTCCACGGGAGAAAACGAACCCATTCCTTTGTCCGATCAGCCACGAAACAATGAAGATACATCTCCAAACATATTGAGAGATTTAGTTTGGCGATAGGACTAAGGATGGTAGGCGGTAGAGAAAGTAAGTTTGGTGTCGTGCAAACGATGTAGTTCTTTCCAAAAATTTGACATGAAACAAGGGTCGTGACCCAACACAATGTCAATGGGAATGTCATGAAAATGAACTATGTTCAAAATCAAGGCTAGTGCAACAGTGGAGCTAGTAAAAAATGATTATTCAATGAAATGACCATACTTTGAAAGAGATCAACCACTAGGGGTGCAAACAAGCCGAGTCGAGCCCGAGCTCACTTAAGCACGAGCTCGGCTCGTTTAAAGTTTTATTTCTAAATCTCGAGCTTGGCTCGTCAAAAAATTATCAGGCTTGAGCTTGGCTCGGGCTCGACTCGTTTATTGTTAAATTACTAAATTTTCATATTTTTATAATTACTTCTATATTTTTTATAATGAAACTTTTTATATTTAACATAATATATATTATTTAATTAATTTTATCATAATAATATTTATAATAATTATGATTTATGTACATATATATTATATATATTTTATATGTAAATAAAAAAATTATATAAAACAAAAATCTCGTTTAGGCTCGCGAGGCGACTCGAGCTCGAAATATAAAGCTTGAGCTCGAGCTCGTTTAGTAAAAGAGCCATGATGTGAGCTCGAGCTCGGGCTCGAGCTCGTCTAAGCTCGGCTCGATTCGAGCTTTTTTTGAGCCGATCCCGAGTAGTTTGCGAGCCGGCTTGGCTCATTTACACCCCTATCAACCACGATGTAAGGCTCCGTTCTCGGGACGCTTACAGTTGGTTAATCATCACACGTAAAACATAAAACACTCAATTACATTCACTAAAATATTGTAGCGGAATTATTTAAGCAAAACCATTTCATATATTAATGAGTGCTTTTGCAAAACAATACAACATAGTTAATTGTTACAAAATATCATTGTTTGCATTACATCACAAAAAAGTCATAGTTTTACAAATGGATGCCATTCAAAATAATCCAAGTAGCTGCTCAATACCATCCTTAGCAACTCTTACCTACCAACTGGAAAATACATAAAAAGTCAGTGTTGTTGAGTGAGTTCTAGTTTTATAAAACATAACATACTTTACTTTCATTTAAAACTGTTCTTTACTTTCATATGTGATCATGCATTGTACATAAAAATAGATAATCTTATTATTATCTTTTATCATCATTCATTGAGCTTCATTCATACATCAATGTACATATCATTATCATTCGTTCTTATTCATTATCTTTCTTACCATACATTTTGTACATTTATCATTATCTTTCATTTCTCTTTTGGACTAATGCCCCAAACATATGTGATCATGCTATACCCCAAACGTAGCCACGAAGAGGGTGTTGGGCCGAAGTCTATAAATAGACCCCTAAGATTACGTGCATAGCCTGGAACCAGTACCAGGGGAAACGACAAGGATCGATGTTTGGTTAGTCACAAAGACCAGACCCCTGTGTGTATCCTTATGGGTTAGATAAACCACACATAGTTGAGTTAACAACATTATAATGTTATGCACCTCCTTTTATTTGCTTGCAAGACTTACATTCATCCATTCGTTCATGCATTCATTATGTTCCTCTTTTCATTATCATTAACTTTCACTTTCCATTACATGATACTTTACGTTTATAGATATTAACTTACCACGCAAAGCCATTGAAATATATACATAATAAGGAACATAAAGAAAACATACATAAACATACATAACATCAACATGCACAATATCATCACCCATCATCATATGATCTCATATAATCATCATACATCATCCCGAGAATATTCCAAGTCAAAGGATAAAACTTCCTTTTTCCCTAATATTCCAGAAAATATTCTAAGTCCTTAGGCGCACGAGCCCTATGCAGGCGCATACGCACTATGTAGGCGCATGACCTTTCAGGCACATGAGAACACTTAGGCACATGGAAAACTTTTGGGCGCATGAGCACTATGCAGGCGTATGGCTAAACACTTAACCAGTTTGGGCAACTTCCTTGGAGCATGGGTACTATGCAGGCATATGGGTCTTACCTAGGGGCATGGACACCTGGGCGCATGAGAACACTTAGTCAAATTAAACATGGACCTAGGCGCATGGGAACTATTTGGGCCTATGAACTTTAGGCGTATGGGACTTAGGCGCATGAGCAACCAACTCTAACTAACTAACATCATTTCAGTACCAAATCCATTTCTAACATGTTCCAAGCTTAGTTCTTACACTCTAAGCAACAGAAACACATATATAACATAATCATATCATGTACACCTGAATCAAACCCTACCCACATACACACACACATGAACATACGGGTAACATACCCACGTTTATAAAAACATACATACATGCATTTCTAGACCCAAAGAAGTTTAAAAGATATAAAATAAAGGATCTAGAACTCACCTCTTTCAATTTTGAGTATGACTTCCTTCAAATTCGGATGCTATGAGTTCAAACACCTTGAATCTGAATTCATCTTTCTTTTGTATCTAAAACCCGATAATTCTACGCTTTCTCTCTCTAGAAATCGTATGAAATGAGATGTGCAGTAGGTGTGGGTGGCCATGCCTTCCTTTGTGAACAAAATTATAATAAACTTCGTCTCTTGTATAACTTTAACCCCTCCACTAGGGTTATTTCACTTTTTTCACTTAAATTCTTTATTTCTCATCTTTTAAAATTTTCCAGGTGTTACAAGTCCACCCCCCTTATATAGGTTTTGTCCCTGAAACCTATTATTCTTCAAACGAATGTGGGTAATGCTGCCTTATCTCTTCTATAATCTCCTACGTAGACTTGGACCCCTTTTTATGATTCCACCGTACTCGCACCAATGGAACCACTTTATTTCGTAACCTTTTCTCTTTTTGATCAATGATCGCTACTACTTGTTCCACATAATTGAGCCGTTCATCTAGTTCAATATCCTCCGGTGGTACAACCATATATTCATCGGCTAAACACTTCCGTAGATGAGACACATGGAATGTTGGGTGAATTCCACTTAACTCATTGGGTGACTCTAACCTATAGGCCGCCTCTCCTACTCGAGAAATGATTGAGAAAAGCCCTATGTATCTCGGGCTCAACTTGCCCTACTTTCTAAACTAAATGATACCATTCTAAGGTGAGACCTTTAGCATAACTCTATCGCCCACCTTAAACTCAATCGGTCTATGCCATTTGTCAGCATACGACTTCTGCCTATCTTAGCTACCTTCATAAAGGCCATGATACTTTCTAGTTTCTTAGTCGTAGCCTCAATCACCTAAATGCTCCCCAAATCCTTTTGACCAATGTCACCCCAACAAATGTGTGTTATACACCTCCTACTATATAGCATCTCATAAAGGGGCATACCAATACTGGCATGACAACTGTTATTGTATGAGAATTCGGCTAACGGTAAATGGTCGTCCCAACTTCCTCCAAAATCAATGAAGCATGCCCGAAGCATATCTTCTAGCATCTGAATGGTCCTCTTCAACTAACACAATAGACGTCGATACAACATGAAAAGCTACAATCTTTTTGATAAACAGATTTGTTAGCCTCTTAGATGAATACGTCTCATGAATCAGTAGGAAGCGATCACTCTTCGTCAGACGGTCCACTATTATCCATATGGTATCGTACCCTTTCGCGGTACGTGGTAACTTCATAATAAAGTCCATGGTGATAGGCTCCCACTTCCACTCAGGTATATTCAAAGGTTAGATCTTCCTGTACGGCTTCTGATGCTCCGCCTTCACTTGCAAACAAGTAAGGCACTTACTGGCATACTCCGCTACGTCACGCTTCACACCCGGCCACCAATAATCTTTCTTCATATCTCGATACATCTTGGTAGTCCCGAGATGAATGGAGTATCGAGTCTTATGAGCTTCTTCCATGATCTTTCCACGTAGATCCCCATAACTAGGAATCCACATCTGACTGAATTGGGTTCTAACACCGAGAGTGTTTTCTCCCAACTTTACGGTTAGACCTCTCATCCTTTCGAAGTCCAGGCAATCTTTTTTCAACGCCTCGTCTTGAAACTCCTTGACCTGCTTCATCACGTCTAAGGTCATAACCAATTGATAAGGTTTCACCTGAATTGGTTCAGGCCTCTCCTTTCGGCTAAGGGCATCCACCACTATGTTGGCTTTTCCCGGATGGTAATGGATTTCACAATCATAATCCTTTATAAGTTACAACCATCATCTTTGCCTCATGTTCAAATCCTTATGTTCAAAGAAGTACTTCAAGCTCTTGTGGTTAGTGAAGATAGTGCACTTCGTCCTGCACAGGCAGTGCCTCCAAATCTTTAATGCGAAGACCACAACTTCTAGGTCCAAGTCATGAGTAGGGTAATTGATCTCATGAACCTTCAACTATCGGGATACGTATGCTATAACCTCCCCTTATTGCATCAACATGCAACCCAACCCCGTATAAGAAGTATCTGAATAGACCACCAAATCTTTGCTTTCTTCGGGTAATGAAAAATCAGGAGCTTGGATCAACCTTGCCTTTAACTTCTCACAAGCCTTCGCTTGCTCTTGACCCCATACAAACTTCACATCTTTACAAGTCAACTTAGTCAATGAAGAAGCTGTCTTAGAGAAGTCTTGAATGAATCTCATATAATATCATGCCAATCCTAAGATACTACAGACCTCAGATGGCGTCTTTAGGTACTTCTATTGCATAATAACTTCCACCTTTGCTGGGTCTACCATAATCCTATCAGGATTCACCACATGACCGAAAAATTGAACCTCGCGCAGCCAAAACATGCACTTGGTGAATTTAGCATACAACGTTTCCTTCCTTAGCGTCTCCAACACCTCCCGAATATGACTAGCATGCTTCTCCTTGATTTTCGAATAAATCAAGATATCATCGATGCACACAATCACTGATTTATCCAACATCGACTGACACACCCGATTAATAAAATTCATAAAAGTAGCTGGTGCGTTAGTTAAACTAAAAGACATAACGTGGAACTCGTAGTGTCCTTAATGCGTACGAAAGTTGTTTTAAAAATATCTTGCTCCTTCACCTTCAACTGATGGTAACTAGATCGAAGGTCTATCCTTGAGAACCAACCGACACCTTGGAGCTGATCAAACAAGTCATCAATCCTTGGCAACGGGTATCGGTTCTTCACTGTCAACTTATTCAACTCACGATAGTCAATGCACATCCTCATACCACCGTCCTTCTTCTTGACAAATAAGATCGGAGCACCCTATGAAGAGATACTCGGCTTAATGAACCCCTTATCAAGCAACTCTCACAGTTTCTCCATCAATTCCTTTATCTCGGAGGGAGCTAAACGGTACAATGCCTTAGCAACAGGTTGAGCACTAGGTATCAAATCAATCTAGAACTCGATCTCACGATCTGGTGCCACACTTGGTAAATCTTATGGGAACATGTCGAGAAAGTCACACACAATTGTTACATTGGACAATTGTGGTGTTGGCGTATCCACATCTTTCGCGTAGGCCAAGTAGGCACTACATCTATGTCTCATGCACTTTCCCGCCACCGCCACTGAAATCACCTTCGGAATCGTAGTGACTTGATCACCGTAAATCGTTATTGAACTCCTGTCAGGTGCTATCAGTTGAATCATCTTCTTTCAACATATAATACTCGCCTCGTATGCTGCTAACCAGTCCATCCCTAGGACTATATCAAACCCGCCTAAGGTCATCACAAACGTCTAGTAGGGAGCTTATGAACTTCTAGTTCGATGTCACAACCCTCTATCAGATCAACAATCCTGGTAGACTTACCTATGGCAGTTTCTATATCGAAAGGCTTATCAATACTCCTACTACTAACAGGAAAATTAGCACAGAAATCAACAGAAATAAAACTCTTACTAGCACCAGAACCAAAAAACACAAAAGCTAGAGTTTGGTTTACTAGAAACATATCTGACACAACATCAGGGTCCGTCCTAGACTCCTCCTGGGTCATCGTGAATGCCCTGGCGCTTGCCTTCTACCCTTCATTTTCCGATCGTCTTCTCTGCTCTAGAACTCTCCGCCCGCGGCTTCTTACAATCCTTGCTTATGTGACCCTCTTTGCCATAGTTATAACACCTCCTCACCCCATAATTCTTCACCACATGTCCCGTCCTTCCACACTTGAAACAGATATTGGATACCCATCGACACTCGCCAGCATGTTCCTTCCCACACTTGCCATACCTCTTTAACCGCACACTGGGTATGACCACACGCCGGTCATCCACCTGTGCACTCTTGTGTTTGCTGGGGCACCACCCCGTCCAAACCGATTCCCATTCCAGTTCTAGTCACCAGCATCATTCTTACTACCCTCAACGACCACCACTTCTCTTTCATTATACAGTCTCCCCGCCAGATCAACCACCGACCTAAACGTACTCGGTCAGGCGACGATCATGTGTCTGCGAATATCCACTGGCAAGCCCTGGATATACCTCTTAATCCTTCGTGACAAAGGTGTCACCTGATTTGGCACCAGCCTTGCCATCTTATTGAAATTGGTGGTGTATTGTTGGTGTGTCATTGTTCCCGCCTTCAGCCACAGGAACTCCCTCTCTACCTTGTCCAACTCCCTAGAGGACATAACTCCTCGATCACCAACTTCTTCAACTCTGCCCACTTCATCCTCCATATAGCCTTCCTACCCTCAGCCTGGACAATGTTGTCCCACTAACACCAAGCCGAGTCCACGAATGAGTGAGTGGCAAACTTCACCTTTTGATATTCCCGACACTCCTTGATATCAAGTACAACCTCCATCTCTCTCACCCTTGGTGAGCAGCAGTAGTAGTGCTATTGCCATTAAAAGTTGGGAGCTTGCATCTTTGGAATGCCCCATAGTTATAGCCTCGTGCTGTCTCCTGTGCAGGCTCCTCTTCTTCCTCATCACCGGAGACAACCATCTCAGCCTCTGGTTGCTCCCTTTCTCTCAAGGACCTATTCCTCTCCTTCCTCTCATCTTCCCTCACAGCCTTGGTCACTTCGGTCACCACAAATGACAAGATCATCTGCATGACTTGGTGAACCTCCTCCACAACATCCTCCTTAACTGAGGCCCTCAGTTTCACACTCTTGTCACCACCCTCCGAATAATTGTACTCGGGCGTTCATGAGCCGTCTCCTCAACTCTAGCCTTGCCTCTTGTGACCCGTGGTCCAACACCACGTCCACCACGACCTCCACCTCGAGAAGTCTTCAAAGATCTACCTCTATCCATCCCCTAAATGCACTATAAGATCCAAACACCAACACGGTCATTCAAGGTAATAGCTTAGTTTATGTCAAGTATAATAAGTCCCTAATTATAATGGCTAGTTGTGATTAGCCACTTACTTTACTATTCATATCCGAAGCATTTCCTATCCTGACTAAATCAGTATCTAAATCTACTAAAGGCAAAAAGATCAAATAACATGCTCACATAATACCGGTTAATCATTAAAGATAAAACCTGATGACACGTAGCTACCTGGACTAGCATCCCTCCATTTTGTCCCTTTCTCAATTTAAGTTTAGGTTTTGAAAGTATTTACCCAATTCTCTTAAACTTTGGCTCTGATACCAACTTCTAAGGCCACGTTCCCGTACGCTCACAGTTTTTCAATCATCGCACGTAAAACATAAAACACTCAATTATATTCACTAAAATGATGCAGTGAAATCATTTAACCAAAACCATTTTATATATTAAAGACTGCTTTTATAAAACAATACAACATAGTTAACTGTTAGAAAATATCATTATTTGGTCATAGTATACAAATGGATGCCATCCAAAATAAGCCAAGAGGCTACCTCGTGCCATCCTCAACAACTCTTACCTGTCAACTGAAAAATAAATTAAAAGTCAACGTTACTGAGTGAGTTCTAGTTTTATAAAACATAATATACTTTACTTTCGTTTAAATCCGTTCTTTACTTTCACATGCGATTATGCATCGTACGTACAAATAGATAATCTTATTATTATCTTTTATCATCATTCATTGACCTTCATTCATACATCAATGTACATCATCGTTATCATTCATTCTCATTCATTATCTTTCTTACCGTACATTTTGTATATTCATCATTATCTTTCACTTCTCATCCAGACCAATGCCATAAGCTATACCCCAAATGTAGGCACGAAGAGGGTACTGGGCTGAAGTCTATAAATAGACCCCTAACATTACACACATAGTCCGACACTAGTACCAGGGCAAGCGATAAGGATCCCATACGTTTGGTCAGTTACAAAGACTAGACCCCTGTGTGTATCCTTGTGGGTTAGCTAAACTACACATAGTTGAGCTAACAACATTTTAGAGTTGTGCACCTCTTTTAATTTTCTAACAAGACATTACATTTATCCATTCGTTCATGCCTGCATTCATTCATTCATTATGTTCCTCTTTTCATTATCATTAACTTCCACTTTCCATTACATGATACTTTACGTTTATTGATATTAACATACCACAAAAATCTACTGAAATAGACATAATAACGAACATAAAGAAAACATACTTAAACATACATAACATTAGCATGCACAACATCATCACCCATCATCATATGATCTCATATAATCATCATACATCACCCCTAGGAACATCCCAAGTCAAATGCTAAAAATTTCTTTTTCCCAAAATTCCAGAAAATATTCTAAATCCTTAGGCGCATGACCTTTCAGGCGCATGGGAACACTTAGGCACATGGAAAAATTCTGGGCGCATGAACACTATGCAGGCGTATGGCCAAACACTTAACTAGTTTGGGCAACTTCCTAGGCACATGGGCCTTACCTAGGCACATGGACACCTGGGCACATGGGCACTTGGTCGCATGGGAACACTTAGTCAAATTAGACATGGACCTAGGCGCATGGGAACTATTTGGGCATATGAACTTCAGGCGCATGGGATTCAGCGCATGGGATTCAGGCACATGAGCAACCAACTCTAACTAACCAACATCATTTCAGTCCCAAATCCATTTCTAACATGTTTTAATCTTAGTTCTTACACTCTAAGCAACATAAGCACATACATAACATAATCATAACATCATGTACACCCAATCATAACCCACCCACATACACATACACATGAACATACGGGTAACATACCCACATTTATAAAAACATACATACATGCATTTCCATCCCAAAAGAAGTTTAAAACATCTAAAATAGAGGATATAGAACTCACCTCTTGCAACTTCAAGCATGACTTCCTTCAAACCCGGATGCTATGAGTTCAAACACCTTGAATCCGAATTCTTCTTGCTCTTCTCTTTAAAACCCGATAATTCTCTGCTTTCTCTCTCTAGAATTCGTATGAAATGAGATGTGCAGTAGGTTTGGGCAGCCATCCACAACTTTTTCAACAAGATTACAATAAAATTTGTCTCTTGCACAACTTTAACCCCTCCACTAGGGTTATATCACTTTTCTTCATTTAAATTATTTATTTCTTAACTTTTAAAATTTCCTAGGTGTTACACACGACCATAATAACAGTTTCACCTTGGGAGATAGGGAGGGCGGTAATGAAGTCCATGCCTAAACTATCAAAAACTAACTCATGAATAGGGAGAGGTTGTAGTAAAGAACCTAGAGGCAGGAAAGAGGCTTCATCTTCTGATAAGTAAGGCAAGAGGCAATAAAGGACTTGACCAAACAACGCATGTTCTTCCAATAAAAATTTGATTCCAAGCAATGAAAAGTACGAGTACTACTTAAATGCCCTTCGGTAACCAAAGTATGAAATTCATTAAGGATAGTATGCATAAAGTCGAGTCAAGGGGTAACATAATACTACCTTGAAAGAGTACAAGGCCATCATTAACCTAGTGATTAGGATATTCAACTGGGTCATTCTGGATAGTGGATATTAAACTCTATAGGTCCTTATTTTATTGTGTAACTGCCCATAAGTCCCCAAGAAGGTGAGTTGCTGTCTCGAGAGGACACAAAATGACCATTGGGCACGCGAGACAAAGCATCAAATGCGTAATTCTATTTCCTGGGCCTATATAAGATCTTAAAATCATAGCCAAGTAAATTTTCTAACCATTTATGTTGGTCAGGTGTTTGAATCACCTAATCTTATGGATTGCACAAGGATTGTTGATCTATTATAATCTGGAAACGACGACCAAGTATGTATTGGCACCACTTTGCCAAGCCATGTGTAATCGCATGCATTTCATGTTGGTACGCATACGATTTTTGCTTCTGAGGGCGTAGTTTCTGGCCGTAGTAAGCTATAGGATGTTTATCTTGTGATTTTATCGCACCAACAGTATAACACCCACCCCCTCACACTAAAAAAATTGTCCGCTTTGCCCACAAGGAGCTCACGGATTTGCTTTTAATTGCTCGGGTGAAAACTTCCCACGGAGGTCACCCATCCTTGGACTGCTCCCACCTGAGCACACTTAACTGTGGAGTTCTTCTCTCATCAACAGTCAATATGCCTATAACTCTTTGTTGATGTTAGAGGCCTAACATTCCTTATAAACCAAGAATCTCTCCAGTTTACGGCCGATGTGGGATATGTGTAGGGTGTCACAAGCACCCCCTATTTGGACTCATCGTCCTCGATGAGCACGAGAAGTCATTATCCTTGGTGAGGTATGTCCCACACCCTGAACAACACAAGAGTGGCTCTGATACCATTCTATAACACCCGCCCCCTCACACCAACAATATTGTCCGCTTTGCCCACAAGGAGCTCACGGATTTGCTTTTGGTTGTCTGGGTGAAAAATTCCAAGGGAGGTCACCTATCCCTGGATTGCTCCCACTTGAGCACGCTTAACTGTGGAGTTCTCCTCTCATCCACAGCTAATACGCCCAAAACGCGTTGTTGATGTTAGAGGCCAGACATTCCTTATGAACCAGGAATCTCTCATGTCTACGGCCGATAAGTGATATGTGTAGGGTGTCACAAACACCCGATCCAGAAGCATCTGTTTCCACCGTAAAAAGGCTTAAAGAAGTTTGGAAAACGGAGCACTGATGCGAAACTCAACACTTCCTTCAATAAGCAAAAAGCAACAGTTTGTGACTTAGACCAGGTAAATGCATCCTTGCGGAGTAAATCGGTAAGAAGGCTAGCTATGGATAAATAATTCTTAATAAAGTGGTAGTAACTAGAAAGCTACGATCGTCTTTGACAAAATGAGGTGTAGGCAACTATGTGATACAAGCAATCTTAGCAGGGTTAACTGCTACTCCTTGGGCAAAAATGATATGCCCCAGATACTAAACTTTAGTTTGACCAAAGATACATTTAGAGAGCTTCACAACCAGGTGATGGCCGAGCAAAGTTTGGAACACAGTCGAAGATGCTGCAAGTGATCTGCCCAAGAAGAATTATAGATTAAGATATCATTGAACCATATAAGAATATACTGATGAAAAAATGGTAGAAACACGTCATTCATCAAATGCTGGAAAGTAGAAGGAGCGTTCGTCAACCCAAAGGGCATGAACAGATATTCATAATGTCCATCATGAGTCTGAAATGTTGTCTTCACAATCGTGACCTCTTGTAAATATGTTTGATGATAGCCAACTAAGAGATCCAACTTGGCATATAATTGAGCACCATATAATTCATCAAATAGTTCTTCAATGGTTGGATTCGGGAAGTGGTCATGGACAGTGATAGTATTAAGGGTGCGGTAATCAACAAAAAAACACCGTGCCTAATCCTTCTTGCGAACAAGGAGGACGAAGAAGAAAACAAGCTATTACTGGGGTGAATGATGCCCTGTTGTAACATGTCTTGAATCAACTTATCGATCTTCTATTTTTGAAATGAGGATAATAGTAAGGACGAACCGTAACTGGATCCAAGTTAGGCAATAACTCAATGTTGTGGTCTTGAGAACGAGTTGGCAATAACCCAACAGGTGGCTGAAAAATTTGAGCAAATTCCTTTAGAAGAGGTTGAATATCAGCATGACAATCCACTGCACCGGGTACCTCAGGAGATAACAGGGTCAAATGATATAGCTTAGCAATTGCCTCGGTATGATCCAAGCAACACAATCCAATTAAGTGAATGGGATAAACAATAGGAGTTGGATCACCCTGCCACACAATAAGCGATATGCTAGATTGGAACACAATAGGAGTTGCGGTAGCATAATTAGTCATGACGGGCCCTAAAGTGGATAACCACGAAACACCAAGCACCATATCCCATCCTTGTAACAGTGGCACAAAGAATCCACAAGGATAGAATAATTTTGAATAATCAATTCAACTTGTTTGGCCAGACCAACACAAGGTAGTTGCTCACCACTACCTAAGGTTGAATGGGTTATACTGGTAATTGTAAGAAGGTTGCAACACGAGACTAAACAAAGTAGTGGGTACTACTACCATGTAAGAGGACCTGTACGGGATTACCCTTAAACAAACCCATAAATCGAAGAGTAGTAGCTGAAGTACTCCCAAACAAAGCATTGTAAGAAATAGTGGAGTGAGTTCTAACCTCATCAAACGGAGGAGAATCGGATGGTAAAGAATGGGAGTTCGGGATGATACAGGAGTCGATAGATGCTTTGAAAAGAGGATCTTCGTCAAAGAAAAGAAATTGAGGAGTGGTTCTACATTTATAGGCGGGAGAGTACTTTTAGTCACACTTGTAACATAAACCGTTAAGCCTGCTTGATGGATAGTTTAGATGGATCAAGTTGCCATAAGTAAATTTGAGTCGGTGGGGGGGGGGGGGGGTTTAGGGTTAGGAATGGTGGGACGAATAGGGGAAACTGAAACAATCTTTGGATTCGGCAAAAGGGGCTTGGAATTTTGGTTAATGGAGATCCGACCGAAGTCCTTCTCCAATTGAATTCAAGTTTCTTGTAATTGGGTGAACTTAGTCGCTTCATCCATGGAAGTGGGGTCATGAATCACGATGGACTGTTTGATATCTAAACATAACCCCGAAACAAAACAACATTCAGGAGCTAAGACCATTCCAATGCTCCCTTTCTCCATGCATAACTAAACCAACAATTAAGATACACACCAAAATTAAAGCATCTACAAATATAGATACATCTAATACATTGAAACTCATTGCCCATGGATAAAGAAAAACCGTTTCCATATCAAAAACAACAAAATCTAGAGCAAACATAATATTCTAAATTGTAACCAAGCATCACCTATTGGTTCTATACCTAATTCATAACTAGAAAGTTTCTCTAGTCCTTTGCTAATCGGAGCTAAATATCCCAAAATGAAAAATACCAAAACAGGAATAAGACTTTATATTATCAAAAATGCCAAATAGTTATCATATTCTAAAGCAGAAACATAGATTACAAGAAAAGTTGATGGAAGGGGGATCGATCGAGTGGAGATTTCCTCAAATCGATTACGATAATCCACAACAATGGACGTCATCTGAAGATTAGCAAGGAGTCCTTCTAGTCATTCTAGATTGTGAACTTTGAAGTGTTGCACAACCACTTTCTTAAACGAATCCCAACCGGAAATCATAGAATGGCGAGTGAACCTATCATCAGCCGTATCATCTAAATAGAAAGAAGCAAATGTAATGTCATACCCTGTCACAATCTTATAAAAATCAAAATTACGATTCGTCTGAGCAACCCAACATTCCGGGTGGGTACCTGAGAAGTGAGAAATATGGACCGAGGTGGGTTTGTGGCAGCCCAGCATCGAAGGCGGATCGGAGCACGAGAAAGAGGAGTTATCAGAGCTTGAATAGACCTTGGGTTGAGTAGTCAAGGCTTCTAAACGAATCAAAACCTTATTGATTACCTGTTTTGTCTCGTCCAATGAGGTGGACATAGAAGTGACATCAGAACGGATTTTGGTGATCTTTGATTTCAATTCGGATTGCGATAATTGGGAAGAAACCTGGAATTCTTGAAGAACTTTAATGTTGTCATCAATAGTGTGAAAATGTGTACCCTTTGCCACAGATACAAAGGGTCAATGAAAGCATCAAATAGAGTGATCTAATTTGGTCTAGGTGTTCATAGAGATTATGTAACAAGATTCTTGAAGAAGAAATGGGAAAAGAAAGAGTTATAGAAAGGGTTGAGGGAAGAGAAGATACAACTCATACTATTCTCACCATTCCCTCATCCACTCATTTTCTTTTCTATATAGACAATTATATAATTAATTAATTTAATGATCTAATATGACTTTACATCACGTAATCATTTAACTTTATTGGTGATTTCTTTTCTCAAGTGTTTTTCCTTAATTGCCCCTCTACTGCATTTTCCCCATTTGTCATTGATTCGTTTTCTTAACCATTTTACATCACAACAAAATGATCGTGGTGAGGATGTTGGTTTGGATTGTTATTTTGACCCATGTGGACATTTATAAGATTGTAGACTTTTTGTTTTCCTTGTAAGGGGTTGTCTTCTTTACGACAAGATTAAGATTTCTATACATATCTTGCATACGGGTAAGGACTTTTTCTTTCTTTCATTTGTTGTTTGTTTTTATGTCTTTGAAGACTAAATTTTGAATTTTGTTTTGCCTCAATTTGCATTCTTTTAATCCAAATTCATCTTCAAGAATATCTTTTACATTCACATTTGTTAATTTTTTTTGTTCTGTACACAAAGTTTTAGCATATGCATACAATCTCATCTATACATCTATGTAAAGTTTTCGGTTGTAAAGTTTGTTTAAAATTTGTAATGGTTGTTGTTTTAAATCAACCTATCTTGTAATTGAGTATTGAATAGTATTAGGCGTGTTTATGGTAAAATTGAGATTTAATTTAGAGATGTAAGTTTTTGGTGCCTTCAAACTTCAGCTACTGTTTTTTGGGTGTAATGTGTTGATGGCTTCATTTTTTTTGCTGTTTTATATAGATTTGTTTCTGTTGCCTTAGAGAGTCATCGAGTAACTTTTTTTAGATTGGGTTCTCGCATACTCATATATGAAATAGACCATATAGTTGCCACATATATTGAAATGGGCATATAAAATGAAATGATGAAATACTTTTAGATGTCCTAGTGGGATTTTCTTCTTTTAAGTTGTAAGTTATAACAATTTTTGCTTATGATTCATGTTACATAGTGTGAAGCATGTCCTAGGCTTCATTGAAACATCTGATGAGCTTAAATCAAAGGATGTGAAGGTGCTTTTGATAATTAATGGTAAGTTTTTTTATGAAGTAGAAAATTAGTTCATATGTGCATCATTGTGTAAATTGAACATTTGTTTTTTTATTATTTCTTTCTGGGATATTCTATGTGACTTTTTACATCAAATTCATTTGTATAAGGTTACCTAAATATTGAACTTTTTTTTATTAAATTCACTTATGTATACCCATATTAAGGTCACTAATGTATAGCCATGTAACATATAGCATCAAAAGCCACATAAAGATGAGTAATTTCACAATTGTAACTTATATTATGTTGACATATTTTCAAAGATCTTATATGTTTTCTAAACACTTGAATGGTTTTTTTTTGGAATTTTGTATGTTTATGTCAAAATTGGTATAATAGAGCGATAACTTAGCTTTGGTACATGGGTGACCATAATGAAAGAAGTTGAAAACTTAGATGACTTCTATATATATTATCCCTAAAAGCTACTATATAGATCACAAGAGTATGCATATGGATTTACTTCAATGAATTCACATCATATAACTGAAATGTTCTTGAATTTTAAGGGAGTTTTTGTCAGCCGATGTGTTTGATTTGACCTAAATAAGTACAACACATACTTGGATGATCTATAAAGTAGATTTTGTTATATACGAGTAGCTTTAATGAAAATATTGAATACTTATCAATGATCTCACATATTCGATCATCTTTCATTCTTTATTTTTTCCCTTCTTCAATTTGTAATAAATAACATTTTTTATATATAAAAGTAGCTTTAACGAAAATATTAAATACTTGGTTGGCCTCTCATATTCGTCTTAATGGAAGTCTTTCTTTTTTTCTTCCTTAATTTGTAGTAAATAACTCTTTTGTGATGAAGGCATGGAAGAAATCATACCCAAAGGCCAAGACGTGAAGTTCTTACCCGATGGGTCTACAACCTATACCCATGCACTTGGACTTGAGCTTGACGTACCTTGTAGAGAAAGGGCTCGGGTCAGGTCAAGGCGTTTGGCTCCGTTGGTTGATAACTTGAAACTGGTGGTTGCTAACTTCGAGTTAGACGGTGAATTCACTATTTTCATTGCGGTTTATTCAACAAGGAGCAAAGTTTTTCTAAAACCAAGACTCTCTTTGACTTGGGATATAAAACAATACTTTCATGACAGAAGGATATATGAACATGAATTTTGTTACTTGTTGAACATTATTTTTTTCGTATTTTTTTACATAAAGTTGCATATGTTTAGCAAACATTTTCTATATTTTTATAAGATTCATTCCAGTTTTGAAGTCACAGATATTTTCTTTGACTTTAAATGTCAAATCATGATAAAATGCATGAATTTTCAACTAATTTTTATGTAATTTTGATGATTTGATGACATTAATGGATCGAATCAAAGTATGTTGTGCCCATTTGCTCTTTAAAAAGTACATTGAAAATCACATGGGTTTCCTACTAGTTATACTATATTTAAACCCGGTTCGAGAAGGAATAGTATAGATTTAGATGTTTTCAATTTGGTCACATGCATGAGTTTTGGTACGTTTGTATACATCGACCACCAATCCCTTTTTAGAGTAAGCCACATCCCCCTCCGCAACCACTTCGCAGGTGAGTTCCACTAACCACTTACCCGGTTCAAGACGATGACCAATGATAACCGGTTCAGGTGATGGCGGTTCTTGATATGGTTGTAGGTGGTGGCCCGTCGTTGACGGGAAGGATAGAGTTGGTGGAGAAATGCGACGGTGCTCTTGGCAAAAAAGCGTTGGTCAAGGGGGACCTATATTTTATGTGATTATTATATATGTTTTAACCGTTTATTTGTTTTGATTTGATTTATCTTTTTTTTATCGATAAATTTGGATCATTGAAGGCCATTGACTCACATAAATATCTTCATTACTCGAGTATGTAACCCAACAAATTTGGTTTATCTAATATATTAATCCCTCAATCCCACTAGGGGGATACCTCAGTAAGGTCAACACAAGCATGTTTCCCTTGGGCCCAGCCAAAGACGAGCAAATCCGCCAGTCGCAAAGTGGATCTCCCCATCGCGGGGTCTGTAAGGAAGTTCACAGGGGCTTCCTTTTTTGCTGGACAGGCAACTAAAAAGGCTGAAGCGAAAAAGGTGGAAAAACATGCTCAGGCATGTGAAGAAAACCAACATGTTTTTGTCCCTTTGGCTTTCGATACATTTGGCTCCTTGGCTCCGGAGGCTATTCGTTTCTTGACCAGGGTCCAGCGGGTTATTCATAGCAATGTCTCGACTCCACAGGGGCAAGGATATGTGTTTAGTAGATTAGGGTTCGCAATTCAGAAAGGGGT
>BJCM01266051.1:0-15006 GCA_018326385.1 Flaveria bidentis | reverse complement strand
CCAATGGAGGTCCTCTCAAGCTTGTATACCCCAAGCTCTATAAGAAACACTTCTTGTTAGGGAGAAAAACACCCAAAAGCAACTTCAAAAACTCTTCCTTTTTGCTGCTGGAACCGTGAGTGTAGAGAGGAAAAAGAGAGATTTTGCTTTTGTGTTTTGCATGTATGAGAGAGATCTTTTGGTGGTGTGTGAAACTAGTAAAAGATGGAGCTTATCAAGAAAATAAAGGACCAATCCCTTGAGAAGGGGGGGGGGGGGGGGGCCGTTTTTTTTAAGTTTGGAGGTTTCCCTCCTTCAAATTTTATAAAACTCCAAATTAACTAGTCTTTAAATAAGTTGTACAATTAACACTTAGTTGTATAACTCATTCACCCTTTTTATTATTTGATGTTATCTAATTAAGTTAAATAACACTACAAATAATAATATTTGAACAAATTATCCTAATAAGTTGTTCTATCTCAGGTGCAACTAATTTAGAAAAGCCATTTTCTAAATTGGTGTTTATATTTTAATTGCATGATTATATCATCAATTAAATATCAATTTGTGTTTACTAAGCTTGTTATTGGGTATAACCCGACTTGGATCACTACGTACTAACCGCATCAATATTCTATGTGTCTTGGGCATAAAGAATCCTACAAAAGGAATTGTTTAATTGCATTACAAAAAAATAACAATAACAAGTATGGATGGATGTTAGTCTTTCCCTGCCGAGTAGCTTCACCCTCGTGCGATCCTCAACAATGTTTACCTGCCAACTAAAAATGTATAAAAGTCAGCGTTCCTGAGTGAGTTCTAGTTTTAAAAGTAATAAAATACTTTCTGTAAGGTATACATATGAAAATACTTTTTCTGTGAAATTTCATCTCTTTATACGTGAGCACGCATTAACTATACACCAGATAATGCTTCTTCTCTTTACTGTATGCCTTGCTTATCCTGTACTCTTTTATCTTTATCTTTCACTTTGTATGTGGACCAATGAGCAATACCCTAAACTATATGCGCGGGGGAAACTAGTGTTGGGCCCTTTGGTCCCTCAATGGGCTCTGATTACTATATACAAGGCCGGCCAAGTCACCTAGGTACGCTGCAAAGGTCCGCCAACCTCAATTGTCGTGATCCTCCTATAAGCTTGCAAGACTTGTTAACATTTTATTTAAGTTTCACTTCTCTTCTTCAATGCTCTTTTGCTTTATTATTATTAGTAATACTTTACGTTATGATAATAAACACACCACGTAAAGTCATACACTAATAGAAATAATAATAATATGGAACAATCATAAAACAATCATAATCATGCATTAAACTAATCATTAATAAGCCCTAGTCAAACCTTGGTCAAAACCCTAATAGCACAAACTCCCAAAAATTCCATAATAGATTCTAAGGGTTTAGGCGCATCAAGACTACTCGGGCAAATGAGCCCTGTTTGGACGCTTCATCACTATGCAGGCGCATCAGCCAACACTTATCCATTTTAACACTTAGGCGTATGAACTATTCAGGCGCATGGATACTATTGGGGCGCATGGCCCATTCGGACGCATGGAAACTTAGACGCATGAACACTTAGGTGAATGGACAGTATTGGGGCGCATCGCCCTAAACTTAGTCGGTTGCTTACAAATTCTAGGCGCATGGACCACTTTTCAGGCGCATGAGTTACACTTAACATTTCTAAGGCATTTCCAGGAGCATGAGCCTTATTTAGGCGTATGAACCTTCTGCTCAATATATTTCTAGGATATTTTCGAACCCCAACATCAAGCCTTTCTGTTCTATGCTTATCAAGGTCATTCTAAGAATGAACAACATAATAACACCTATGGAACATCATCAAATATGCATAATACATACGGGTATACAAACATAAATATTGTAAAATCATTTAAATACATTTTCAGCCCCAAAAGAGTTTAAAACAAGTAAAAACCGGGGTCTAGAAACTCACCTGGTGCAACTTTGGGTGTATCTTCTTTCTAACCCATATGTAAATGAGTTCGAACACCTAGAAACCCACTAAACACACACACATGAACACACACACAAACACATAAGCACATAAGAATATAACCGAGAAAAAACCCATCGTAAACACTTAAAAACTTTGAATTCTTACCTTGAATTCAACCTCTTCTTTTCTTCTTCTTCAAAACCGAGAGTGTTTCTGCTCTCTTCCTTTCTCTATCTAAAATGAAAAAGGTGATGTGAAGAGAGGGTGGGCGGCCATGCCCACCTTTACACTAACTTTTTGTACTTTTGTCCCCTTTTACATTTTTAACTCCTCAACTTGGGTTTATTGATGTTTTCTTTTTTTATTTATTTTAATAGAATAACCGGGTGTTACAAAAATAATACATCGTAATCCAATTACAATACCCAAGTTGCATTACATCACAACAACATTATAAATATGGATGCCATCCAAAAGAGCTGAGTAGCCATCATCAGCAACCATTAACTACCAACTAGAAAGACATATAAGTCAACATTGCTTAGTGAGTTCTAATTTTAAAATAAAACATACGTTTCTTTTGTTAAAACCGTTCTTTACTTTCATGCGATTATACATCATACGCACATATAGATAATATCATTATTATCTTCACCGTTCATTAACTTCCGTTCATTCATTCATTCTTACTTTCATTCGTTCGTTCATCATTATATCTTTTCCTTTCGTCAACACAATGAACTTTACCCTTCATGCTCATGGTACTGGGCCTAAGCCTATCATAGACCTTCATTCACGATGCACAACACCTCTTGCCACAGTACCTAAGATAAAGTTCAGGTATACCATTGTCTTGTGTTATGCCCTTCATGCTCGTGGCACTGAACCTAAGCCTATCATAGACCTTCATTCACGGTGCCCAGCACCTCTAGCCACAGTACCTAAGGCAAGCAACAATGTTTCCATAAAAATGGTCAATCACAAAGAAAGACCACGATATGCATCCTCCCGGGGTAGCGAACCCGCACACCGTTGGGCTAACACCTTACTAAGGGGCGTGTCCCGACATACAATGCTTGCAAGACTTTTATTACTTTCATCATTCATTAATGCATGCATTCATCATGTTCCACTTCTCATTATCTTTCACTTTACATTACATAATACTTCATTTCATTCATTAACATTCATAGTAAAGCCACGGAAAGACAAACATACATCATAATAAGGAACATCAACATACACAGTCATCATCATACAGGGCAACATCAAACATACATAACATACATTATGCATAAACATGCAACATCATCATCATGCCCAACATCACCTCTAAGGTCTCAACAGTCACCCTCAATGAACATATGGGAACCTCTACGTCAAAACTTACATCTGCACTTTCCCCCGAAAGTCAGAAATTAAATTACGCTTTTCCTCGGGTACTACAGCCCTATTCGGGCGTATGGACACCGTTCAGTCGCATGGCCTCCATGCGACTGAACATCATGTGGATGGACCTCATGCGGATGAAAACCAATGCGGCTGAACACCCATGCAAATGACCTCATGCAGATGGACTCAATGCGGATGAGTCCTCATGCGAATGGAGCTAATGCGAATGGACCAATGCAGATGAAACTAATGCGGATGAATACTTGTGCGAATGGGCCCTCAGTCGCATGACTCCCCATGCGACTGGCCCTCAGTCGTACGAATGGAACCTCAATCGTGCGAATGGACCTCAATCGCACCTCATTCGGCCGTATGGCCTTCATTCGGTCGCCTAGCCCTAGCTGATGTAGAATGCAGTTCATCCCGAACCCAATCTGCCATTTTCGACCTCCAAGCTCATCCAAACCCATTCTAAGTCCAAATCAACCATCCTAAACCTTAGGAATGCATACCACAACACCATTCAAGCACACACAAGCTCAAACACAAGACCCAAACCAATAATGCACATACACACGTACATAAACAGGACAACACACACACTTCAAAAACCTGATTTTCAGATGTGTTCCAGCCCTAAAACCATTCAAAAACGTGTAAAAGAGGGGTCCTAGAACTCACACAAACCACACCGAGAAGTAGAGATTCGATTGGACCCGCTACATGACGATTTTGCTCTCTTGAATATCTTGAACCAACTTTTCTCGCTTTTTCTCTCTTATTTCTTTCTTTTGGCTGATTTTGTGGGTATGGGGAGAGGGTAAGGGTTGCCCTCTCCCTTTAAATACCCCCACTCACCCAACTTTCTCTCGTTGGCGAGTTTGGTCCCTCGGCTTTGGACTTTATTTCTTTTTCTTCTTTCATCTGCTTTAAAATATCCGGGTGTTACAAGTCCACCCCCCTTAAATAGGTTTCATCCTCGAAACCTGTTATTCCTCGAACAAACGTGGGTAATGCTGCCTCATTTCATCTTCAGTTTCCTACGCTGACTCGGATCCTTTCCTGTGCTTCCACTATACACGCACAAGAGGAACCACTTTATTCCACAGCCTCTTCTCTTTTCGATCGATGATTGCCACTGGTTGCTCAACATAACTGAGCCGTTCGTCTACTTTGATATATTCCAGTGGAACAATCATATCTTCATCTGCCAAGCATTTTCTTAGATGAGATATGTGAAATGTCAGGTGAATTCCACTTAACTCATTTGGCAACTCTAATCTATAGGCCACCTCTCCTACTCGAGCAAGGATTCGGAAAGGGCCTATGTATCTCAGGCTCAACTTGCCTCACTTTCTGAATCGGATAATACCCTTCCAAGGTGAGACCTTCAACATAATCCGCTCACCCACCTTGAACTCAATTGGTCTACGTCGTTTATCAGCGTACAACTTCTGTCTATCTTTAGTTCCCTTCATTTAGGCTTTGATTTTTTCAAGCTTCTCAGTCGTAGCCTCGATCACCTCGGCGCTCCCTAGTTCTTTTTTACCAATATCACCCCAATAGACGGGCATTCTACATCTCCTACTGTATAACATCTCGTAAGGTGGCATACTAATGTTGGCATGATAACTGTTGTTGTATGAGAATTCGGTTAACGGTAGGTGGTCATCCCAACTTCCACCAAAATCAATCACACATGCCCGAAGCATGTCTTCCAATGTCTGAATGGTCCTCTCGAACTGACCATCAGTCTGGGGATGATAAGCCGTGCTAATATGTAACCTCGTCCCCATAGCATCGTGGAATTTCTTCCAAAATTTGGATGTAAACCGGGTGTCACGATCAAACACAATAGACACCGGTACACCGAGTTACAATTGCCTTGATAAAAAAAAGTTCCTCCAACCTCTTAGATGAATATGTCTCGCGGATCGGTAGGAAGTGAGCACTCTTTGTCAGACGGTCAACAATCACCCATATGGCATCATACCTTTTTGGGGTACGCGTCAGCTTTGTAATGAAATCCATGGTGATATGCTCCCACTTCCATTCCGGTATATCCAAAGGTTGAATCTTTCCATAGGCTTTTGATGCTCGGCCTTCACCTGCAGACAAGTAAGGTATTTTACTCACATACTCCACCACGTCGCGCTTCATACCCGGCCACCAATAATCCTTCTTCATGTCTTGATACATCTTTGTGGCACCTGATGAATGGAGTATCGAGTCTTGTGAGCTTCAACCATAATCTTCATGCGTAGATCCCCAAAACGAGGAATCCACACTCGTCCAAATCGGGTTTTAACACTAAGTGTGTTTTCACCCAAATCCGCAACCAGACCTCTCATTCTTTCCAAGTTAAGATGATCTTCCTTCAATGCCTCATCTTGAAATTCTCTAACTTGCTTCATCAAGTCAGAGGTCATGATTAGCTGATACGCCTACACCCAAATCGGCTAGGGCCTCTCTTTCCAACTAAGGGCGTCCGCCACCACATTGGCCTTGTCCGGATGGTAGTGGAGCTTACAATAATAATCCTTTATAAGCTCCAACCATCGTCTCTGCCTCATGTTTAGATCTTTCTACTCAAAGAAGTACTTCAAGCTCTTGTGGTATGCGAAAATGGTGCACTTCGTCCCGTAAAGATAGCGCCTTCAAATCTTTAATGCAAAGACCACGGCTGCTACCTCCAAGTCATGAGTAAGGTAATTGACCTCATGAACCTTTACTATTGGGATGCATAGGCTATAACCTTTCCTCTCTGCATTAACACACATCCTAACCCCGAGTAGGAAGCATCAGAATAAACCACCAGATCTTCACTTCCATCGGGTAATGACGATAAGGAACTTGAGTCAATCTCGCCTTCAATTCTTCGAATGCTTTCTCTTGAGCTTGACCCCATGCAAACTTCGCATCCTTCCGGGTCAACTTAGTCAGCGGAGAAGCGATCTTAGAGAAATCTTGGATAAATCTTCAGTAGTAGCCTACCAGACCCAAGAAACTACGAATCTCGGATGGCATCTTTGGAGACTTCCATTGCATCAACACCTCCACTTTTGCCGGGTCCACCATGATCCCATCAGGATTCACCACATGACCCAAGAACTGAACTTCATGTAACCAAAATGTGCACTTGGAGAACTTGGCGTACAACTTCTCCTTTCTCAACATCTCCAAAACCTCCCGAATTTTGGCCGGCATGCTCAATCTCGCTCTCCGAATAAATCAGGATATCATCAATAAACACAATCACCGATTTATCCAACATAGGCCGACACACACGGTTCATCAGATCCATAAAAGCAGCTGGCGCATCGGTCAAACCAAAAGACATGACGAGGAACTTGTAATGACCATAGAGCATGCTAAAAGATGTTTTAGGAACATCCTGCTCTTTCACCTTCAGCTGATGGTAGCCCGATCGAAGATCTATTCTTGAGAACCAACTGGCACCTTGGAGCTGATCAAACAAATCATCTATTCTTGGTAAGGGGTATCGGTTCTTCACTATCAACTTATTCAGCTCACGGTAGTCAATGCATATCCTCATACTACTGTCTTTCTTCTTTACAAATAGGACCGGAGCACCCCAAGGAGAGATACTCGGTCTAATGAACTCCTTATCAAGCAGCTCTTGTAACTGCTCCATCAACTCTTTCATCTCCGTCGGAGCCAACCGATACGGTGCCTTGACAACATGTTGGGTACCTAGTATCAAATCAATCTAGAACTCGATCTCCCGGTCAGGTGACACTCCTGGTAAGTCTTCTGGGAACACGTCTAGAAAGCACGCACAACCAGTACATTAGACAGTTGTGGTGTCGGCGTATCCACATCCTTTACATAAGCCAAGTAGGCGCTACATCCACGCCTCATACACTTTCCCGCCACCGCCATTAAGATCACTTTCGGGATCGTCGAGACCCGATCCCCATAAAGCGTCACCAAACTCCCGTCAGGCGCTATTAAATGAATCATCTTCTTTCGACAAACAATGTTCGCCTTGAAGTCCGCTAACCAATCCATCCCACGAACCAAATCAAAACCACCCAAGGTCATCACGAACGGTCTAACCGGAAACTTATGACCTTCTAGTCCCACATCACAGTTCTCTATCATCTCAAAAATCATGGTAGACTTACCTATGGTATTTTCTACATCAAAGGGCGCATCAACACGTCTACTAATATGAGGCAGCTTAGCACAGAAAGCAGCAGAAATAAAACTTTTACTGGCACCTGAATCAAATAACACAGAAGCTAAAATTTGATTCACTAGAAACGTACCGGACACGACATCAGGGTCCGTCCTAGCATCCTCCTGTGTCATAGTGAATGCCCTGGCGCTCGCCCTTGGTCCTTCATCTCCCGTCTTCTTCGCCCTGGAACCCTCAGCCCTCGGCTTCTTACAATCCTTACTTATGTGTCCCTCTCCACCATAGTTAAAGCACCAGACCATACGATAGTCCCTTGCCATGTGCCCCGCCTTCCCACATTTAAAGCACAAGTTTGACCCCAACCTACATTCCCCACTATGCTCTCTCCCACACCTACCACACTTCTTCATACCCACACCCGATGCGACCATACGGCGGTCGTCCACCCGTGCCCTCTTGTTACCCGTCAAGGCATCACCCCGACAAACCTCTTCCCATTCTAGTTTCGATCACCACCCTTCCTGCCACCTTCAGCCACCACCACCACGACCCTCTCATCGTACAGTCTCCCCGCCAAATCCACTACTGACCTAAATGTGCTCGGCCGGACAGCGATCATGTGCCTACGGATGTCCGCTGGCAAGCCCTGAGTGTATCTTTTAATCTTTCGTGACAGAGGTGTCACCTGATCCTGCACCACACGCGCCATCTCGTTGAACTTTATGGTGTACTGCTGGTGTGTCATGGTTCCCGCCTCCAGCTACAGGAATTATCTCTCAACTTTATCCATTTCCCTTTGAGGACAGAACTCCTCGATCACCAACTTCTTCAACTCCGACCATCTTATTCTCCCGATCGCCCGACTACCCTCGGCTTGGACTATATTGTTCCACCAGCACAGAGCCGAGTCCATAAAAGAATGGGCAACAAACTTTACCTTCTGATCCTCCCAGCACTCGCTGATGTTCAATACCGCTTCCATTTCTCTCACCCACCGGTGAGCAGCAGCAGCAGTGCTGTTTCCATCAAAAGTAGGGGGCTTGCATCGCCGAAATGCCCGATAATTATAGCCTCATGCCGCCTCCTGCACATGCTCTTCTTCTTCCTCTTCATCATCAGATAGAACCATTTCAGGCTCTGGATGTTCCCGTTCTCTCGAGGACCTATTCCTCTCTTTCCTTTCCCCTTCCCGTACCGCCTTGATAACTTCGGTCACTACAGATGGTAAGATCGTCTACATGACCTGGTGAACTTCCTCAACCACAGCCTCTTTTACTGAGGCTCTCAAGTTGGCGCTCTTATCGCCACCCTCCAGATGAGGAGTCTCAGGTTCTTCACAAACCACATTTTCCGTCCTAGGTCTTCCCCTCTTGGGTCGCGGATCAGCACCAAGCCCATCACGGCCACCACCATGAGAGGCTTTTGAAGATCTAACACCAGCCATTCACACGCACACTGAAAGATTCAAACACCAACACGGTCATTCAAGGGAACAACTCAGTTTATGTCAAGTATAGTAAGTCCCTAATTACAGTGGCCAGTTGTGATTAGCCACTTACTTTACTCTTCATACCCCAAGCATTACCTGTCCTGACTACATCAGTATATAAATTTACATACAACACATAACCACAAACCATGTGCACATAATACCGGTTAACATTAAAGAATATACCTGATGGCACGCAGCTACTCAGATTAGCATCCCTTCCCTTTCCGTCCTATTCTCAGTTTAAGTTAAGGTTTATTTTGAAAATTTACCCATTACACTTAAAATTTGGCTCTTATACCAACTTGTAAGGCCCCGTTCCTAGAACGCTTACAACTGGTCGATCATTGCACATAAAACATATAATTACATTTATTCATCATAACAACATCGCAGTGGAACGTTTAAAATAGACACCTCATTTCAATATAAAAGCTTTTTCAAAATAATACATCGTAATCCAATTACAAAACTCAAGTTGCATTACATCACAAAAGCATTATAAATATGGATGCCATCCAAAAGAGCTGAGTAGCCGCCTCGTGCCATCCTCAACAACCATTACCTGCCATCTGTAAACACATAAAAGTCAGCATTGCTAAGTAAGTTCTAGTTTTAAAATAAAACATACTTTTCTTTTGTTAAAACCGTTCTTTACTTTCATGCGATCATACATCATACGTACACATAGATAGTATCATTCTTATCTTCATCGTTCATTAACTTCCATTCATTCATTCATTCTTACTTTCATTTGTTTGTTCATCATTACATCTTTTTCTTTCGTCAACACCATGAACTTTACCCTTCATGCTCATGGTACTGGGCCTAAGCCTATCATAGACCTTCATTCACGGTGCACATCTCTTCTTGCCACAGTATCTAAGATAAAGTTTAGGTATACCATTGTCTTGTGCTATGCACTTCATGCTCATGGTACTGAACCTAAGCCTATCATAGACCTTCATTCACGGTACCCAGCACCTCTGGCCACAGTACCTAAGGCAAGCAACAATTGTTCAATACAAATGGTCAATCACAAAGAAAGACCCCGATGTGCATCCTACCAGGGTAGCGAACCCACACACCGTTGGGCTAACACCTTACTAAGGGGCGTGTCCCGACATACAATGCTTGCAAGACTTTCATTACTTTCATCATTCATTAATGCATGCATTCATCATGTTCCACTTCTCATTATCTTTCACTTTACGTTTCATAATACTTCATTTCATTCATTAACATTCATCGTAAAGCCACGGAAAGATAAACATACATCTTAATAAGGAACATCAACATACACAGTCATCATCGTACAGGGCAACATCAAACATACATAACATACATCATGCATAAACATGCAACATCATCATCATGCCTAACATCACCTTTAAGGTCTCAACAGTCACCCTACATGAACTTACGGGAACCTCTACGTCAAAACTTACATATGCACTTTCCCCGAAAGTCAGAAATTAAACTACGCTTTTCCTCGGGTACCACAGCCCTATTCGGGCGTATGGACACCCTTCAGTTGCATGGCCTCCATGCGACTGAACATCATGCGGATGGACCTCATGTGGATGAACACCAATGCGAATGAACACCCATGCGAATGATCTCATGTGGATGGACTCAATATGGATGAGTCCCCATGCGAATGGAGCTATTGCGAGTGGACCAATGCGGATGAAACTAATGCGGATGAATACTTGTGCGAATGTGCCCTCACTCGCATGAATCCCCATGCGACTGGCCCTCAGTCGTACGAATGGAACCTCAATCCTGCGAATGGACCTTAATCGCACCTCATTCGGTCGTATGGCCTTCATTCGGTCGCCTAGCCCTAGCTGATGCAGAATGCAGTTCATCCCGAACCCAATCTGCCATTTTCGACCTCCAAGCTCATCCAAACCCATTCTAAGCCCAAATCAACCATCCTAAACCTTAGGAATGCATACCACAACACCATTCAAGCACACACAAGCTTAAACACAAGACCCAAACGAATCACGCACATATACACACATACACAAACGGGTCAACACACACACTTCAAAAACCTGATTTTCAGATGTGTTTCAGCCCCAAAACCATTTAAAAACATGTAAAAGGGGGGTCCTAGAACTCACACAAACCACACCGAGAAGTAAAGATTCGATTGGACCCGCTACATGATGATTTTGCTCTCTTGAATCAACTCGAACCAACTTTTCTCCCTTTTTCTCTCTTCTTTCTTTCTTTTGGCTAATTTTGTGGGTGTGGGGAGAGGGTAAGGGCTGCCCTCTCCCTTTGAATACCCCCACTCAGCCTACTTTCTCTCGTTGGCAAGTTTGGTCCCTCGGCTTTGGACTTTATTTCTTTTTCTTCTTTCATTGACTTTAAAATATCCGGGTGTTACAGATTATGAGTTGAATGTTGATATAGATGTAGAGGATAATGGTAGAGGATAATGTTAGAGGTGATCAGGAAGATGTTGAAGCAGATGTGTTAGACAATGACTTATTTAAGAGTGGGTCATATTCCGATAAGAATGCTACAAGAATAAGAAGACACAAGTTAAACTATCTTAGGAGGTCAAATGAAAAGAATGCAAACTTTTATCCTAGTCAACTATTTGGCAATAAAGAAGAAGGAAAGAGGTTGATCAAGCACATTCTGTTAAAACTAGAAGGCTTATCAAAATTGTGAAGGATGATAAAATAAGGGTTAGGGCAGTGTGTCATGGTTCTTTACCCAATTTTAAAATTAGACAATATGGTGACTAAAGACAAAGGAAAAGGGCTAGATGTGCCAAAAGTGACAAATGTTGGTGGAAGAGGGTAAAAGACAAATTCTCACCAATATCAATGCCCTAAGGTGTTGTTGCTATCAAAAGAGAGTGGATAAGAAGCTTGGTTTGTAACATCTTGTATTTTCTTTAAATAAATATTAACCTCATTAAATTCTTGTAAGGACCAATGTTGTTAATTATAAAACTTATGGGTTACTTATGCTTATTTTTTAGTTTTTCTTTAATTCTTTAATTTGAAAGTTAATAATTTAATTATTAAATTGAACATAATAAATAATAATAATAATGATATTACTAACAATAATAATAATAATAATAATCTATAAAAGTTATTAAACTTAAAATAAAGAAAAATGATTAAAACTTAAAGTTAATTTAAGTCTACGGTGTTGTTTTGTTAATTTTGAAACTTTAAATGAAAGTTTTAAGCATAAAATAATACAAAACAAACTACAAGGACCATTTTTGTAAAATTATTAAACCCAAACCCCCTTTTCCTTCTCTCCCCGATATTCCAGTCACAACTCAAGCCACCCTTCGGCCAGAGTCCGGCGGCCCTAAAACCACCTAATCACTTCAAATCGTAACCCCAAAACCATCCTAACCGTTTGTGGACTCGATTCAAACTTAGTTAATTACTTTAAGTGTGTTTAAACACCGGTTACAAAGCTCATTTGATCAAATAACCGAAGGCCTTTAATCTCATAACCGTTCTAACATTAAAGCACAATAATAATCCAATCAATTCAACATAATCGATCATCTATCTATTCCTAAACATTCACAACTTCCAATTTCACCTGAAACAAACACAACCATCGAATTCAATCCCCACTTTCATCGCAAACCTGCAACTCATTTGAACCCCATCCTATCTGCAATTTTACCCTCAATTGACAAAGGGCTTTTGTTCAACGAGATCAACAGAAGATGTATGTGAAACGAATTAGATTATCATCATCATTTGCACATCAAACTGAACCAAGGTTGGTTGCAACATGTTCATCACATATTCTAGTGTTACACACTTCAATTCGGGTGATTGAAACTACATAGCTGCTCGATTTTACATGGGGAACAAAAGCCCCATGATAATCAGTATTAACAAATACGAATTGGCCTTCAATTTGGGACAAATCGATCTAGGGTTCATGTGGTTTGGGGGTTTCCCTGTAACTGTGTTTTTATAATTTAAAACTCATTCCATAACATGGCCACGACCCTGGTTTACTGGTTACTCCCTCACATTCTAAGCTTGAGGTCCCAAGTTCGAACCCGGGCACCCTCAAACTATTGTTTTTGGCTTTTTCAGCCTTTAAAAATATGTAAAATTTCTAAAAACTTAATAAAAACAATTTTATAAACTTTATTTATTTTTAAAGCCACTTTATCATTTTCGATCTGTAAATTTATTTCCTTAAATATTTTAATATTTTTATAAAACAAGGGGTATATTTAGTTTATTTTTATAATAATAGACTTTAAATAATGATTTAAATCACTAAAATTATTATTGGTTCAAACGTTACATTTAATTATTGTTTAAATAATAATTATTTCAAATAAATATAAAAAATGTATTTACACTTTATATTTTTTTTAATTATATCAAATGATTCAAAAAAAAATTATTTATGATAAATTACTAAATTAGTGTAATTTTTTTCATTAAATGAAAATAAAAGAGTTTTCATTTCTAACTTTATATACCAAAACCCTAAATTTCCCTTGAAACCCTAGATCATATTTAAATTAAAATTTATTATTAAGCTTAAAACTTGTAATATATACGTTTAGATACTTGTAAAGGAATTCGTTGGAACGTCGTTTAACTCTAATACGCATATACTTCATATGAGTTTTCATGCCCCTTTTTATATTATTACATATATTTTTGGGGTGAAACATGTTAAACTTATCAACTTACACTTGTAAACGTTTTATACTTGTAAAGCACATGTAATTCATATTTATTTTTGTCATGGTTATTTATGTTATTGTGATATTTATATGAGATACATTATATGTTGACAATCATTAACTATTGCTAGCATGACGATGTCATAGATCTATTTGTCGGACAAGCCTATTTGGTGCTAAAGCCGATGTATTGTCGGCTCCTGATGACGTATGACTTGTTCATCATGGGAACCAAGTACACTTAGCTAATCATTATAAACTTGTAATTTAAATCTTAGTCAAGATTTGATTGTAGCTATATGTGTTGTATAAACTTGCATAATTCATAACCATTGACATGAATTGCTACTTGTAAATCTTTTGATATATTAATGTATATTAAACCCTTGGAAACTCATCAACTTTCATAGTTGACCTTTTATTTTTAACATGTTTCAGGAAATGCTCAAGTTTGATGTCATCTCTTGAAGTTGCTCACATCTAGGATTTGGACCTAGATAATTGAGTAAAATATCTTGAATTATTTATCTTATGTTATGTTATTTATTGTTTGAGTCTTTTGGTTGTAATTTGCATATTTGAAACTTATGATAATAATATTTTGGTTAAAGGATAGTATTATTTAGCTGTGAACAATCTTAACCCTCGCATCTCGATAATTCCACCGTTAAGGTTGGGGTGTGACTGATTGGTATCAGAGCCCATAACTATTGGGATCTAGGTTATAAGAAATGCTGACCTAGACTATAGTTATGCATTAACCTCATAGAAGAATCTTTATATTCTTGTAAATATAAATTGTTGCATGCTACATGATGCTATCTCATTAGGGATGCCTTTTATGTGCAATTTGATTCCTTTAGTTAGGTTTGCCTTGTAATTGATTACACTTTATTGCTTGTCTCCCCTAAACTTATTCTTAATTCTTCAATTCTTCCCGACGAATGAAGCTTCTTAAATTTAGTCTCAACGACACGTGGGATCGTATGCTTTATAACGTGGGTTTAATTCATTAGACTTTATGTCTAATTTATGAAAATCTCATCAAGGTTTTGATTCCATAAACCTAAGAAATATTATGTGACACATAAACCTAAGAAGTCGTCTTTTGGATCGATAAACATCCGAGCATAATCTTGACGGAAGGATAAACAGCACAAACCAAGAGACTAACAATAATACGAACTATAATCGAATGATTTCATTGATAAAACCTAACGATTACAAGCTCGTTACAACATAAGAATCAAGACTCTTTGGCAAGGGGAAGATCGAGCATGATC